>MU722640.1:0-10529 GCA_026770625.1 Nicotiana glauca
AACCAAAATATGAGCCCGGTACCTATATTTTCTAGCTCATTTTCATTTCTATTTTTCCTTAATAATTTCAGAAAACAATTTAATGGAAAAATTCTTTTATCGGGGTTCTGGACCTCGGATTTCGACTCTGGGCATATGCCCGAGTCCCATATTTTTCTACGGACCTCCCGGGACCATCACATCACGGTCCGGGTCTGTTTACCCAAAATGTTGACCTAAGTCAACTATATCAATATTAATATCATAGTTCTTTAAATTTTTTACAAAATTCACATATTTTAACATAAAAATTTTCCTGCTTCGTGCCCGGACTGCGCACGCAAATCGAGGCAACTAAAAATGAGGTTTTCAAGGCCTCGAAAGCGCGAAAAAAGGGAGAAATACGGTGATGACCCTTTGGGTCGTCACATTTTTGTAAGTAGAATACAACCTCAGACGATTTAAGGAAATTTAATTGAGAAACTAATTGAATAAAAAATATAAGAAATTGTTGAACTTTGAGGTATTGAAATATATATATATATATATAAATACGGCGAGGTATTGACAACACTATGAATTCCAACACAGAGGATCACAGCAGTAAGGAAATTCTGAACCGTTAAAACACTTGAATTGATAACAACAAATAAATACAACAAACAGAAAGTGCACGGCATCACCCTTCGTGATTTTGCTCTCGTTCTTACCATAGAAATCAACAGAAACGGTACGACATCACCCTTCGTGCTTTTACTCTCAATAACGTGGCACGACATCCCCTTCGTGTTTTTACTCTCAATAATGTGGCACAACATCACCCTTCGTGCTTTTACAGTCACATAATATGGCACGACATCACCCGGCGTGCATTAACTCTCATAATCATGGCACGACATCACCCTTCGTGCATTAACTCTCACTCACAATATTATGCACGACATCACCTTTCATGCTTTACACTATTCCTCACCCAAATAATAGAAATAATACATCCCCGCACGGGAATCAACAATATGAACAATAACATCCCCGCAAGGGAATCAATAATATGAACAATAACATCCCGGCAAATGAATCAACAACAATCCAACAATCCAATCACTAGGAAATTCCACCACCAAGAGTATGATTACATAGCAACAAGAGAATCACGGAAAAATCAAGAAGCGCAATAACCTTAACAAAACAACAAGACATAATAAACACGTGATAACTACACCGACAATCACAATAATTTGGAAAAAGATAACAAAATAATAAGGAGAACAATTAATTCAATTAAGGCAAATAAGCCCAAGTAACAAGAGTTAGATGAAAGCTAAAAACATCGTATGGAGCATATAGAGGTAAATTATGCAATTAGATAACTCAATCATAATTGAATACTTCCCACATAATGAACATAAGGACCTAAGAACCCTAAAGTTAATTTTTTCACAAATAAATCTGAGCACACACTCGTCACCTCGCGTGCACGGACTACAATTAGCATGGAAGACTCAAATCCTAAGGGAAAGTCCTCCGCACAAGGTTAGGCAAAATACTTACCTCAATCCGGCCAATTCAATACTCAATTTAGCTTTTCCTTTACCAGTTCATCAACGTTCGGCTCAATCTAGACAAAACGACTTGAATACATCAAATAATGCAAGAGAAAATAATTTTAATTAACAAAAATATGATTCTTATACAATTTGCAAAATGTCAACAAAAGTCAACTCCTTGAGCCCGTACCTCGGAACCCGACAAAATTTATAAAAACCAAATACCCATTTTGCTACGAGTTCACCCATATAAAAATTATCTAATTTCGATACCATTTGGTCATTCAAATGATTATTTTACATTTTTGAAAGATTTCACAATTTTTCCCAAAATTTCCTTTAGATTCTCTTGAATTTGATGTTAAATTTGAGATATAATCACAAAATATAGTTGAAAGTTGATTATAGACACTTACCCAGTGAATTGGAGAAGTTTGGGTCTTTGAAAAATCGCCTATGGAGGTTTAGGGTTTGAGAAAATTAAAAAATGGTGAAAATCCCGTAAAAAAGCTCACTTAATAGGCCTCAGATGTCGCATTTGCGACCCAGGATTCGTAATTGTGAACCCTCGCAAATTGCGAATAAGGCAGGGCTGGCAGAAGTCGCATTTGCAACAAAAAGTTTGCATTTGTGAACTGGCATTGCAATTGCGATGAAAAAGTTCGCATTTGCGACCACACCAGAAACCAACAATTTTTCCCGACACTAAAATGAGTATAACTTCCTCATACGATGTCCAAATTTAATAATTCTTTTTCCTATGGCTCCGTAATTTCGATAAGGATCTAATGTTTTAATAAAAACTGAATTTGGATCTCATTTGCTCGATGTGGTATCATTTTTTCTTGAAGAAACGACGATGAAACATCCAAAAATAAGCTCAACATAACCTAAACCTATCCGAAACTCACCCAAGCCCTCGGGGCTCCAAACCAAACATGCACGCAAGTCTAAAAATATCATACGGACTTGATCATGCGATCAAATCATCAACATAATATAAAATATATGAATTTAACCTCAAAACTCATGATTTTCTAACTTTTCAACCGGACGTCCAAATCACGTCAAATCAATTCTGATTCTCACTAAATTTCATAGATAGGACTTAAATATCATAATAAACTTGTACTAGGCTCCAGAACTAAAATACGAGCCCGATAACAACGAGTTCAAATATTAATTCATTTCTTTATTTCTCTTAAAAACTAGCACAACAAATTTCTTCAAAAATTGTTTCTAAGTTTAGGGACCTCATAATTTATTTCCGGGCATACACCCAAGTTTCATATTTTACCGCAGACCTCCCGAGATTGTCGGAACACAGGTCTGGGTCCGTTAACCAAAAATATTGAACAAAGTCATCGGAAAACCAAATTTTAACTCTAGAAATTACTATTGTTTTCATATTTTCACATAAAAGTTTTCCGTTTTCACGCCCGGACTGTGTATGCAAGTCGATACACATAATATGAAGTTGCTCTTGATCTCAAACTACTGAATCAGACGCAATTGCTTAAAACGACCAGTTGGGTCGTTACACATGTACTTGATCTAAAAATTGAGACTTGCTTTTATCAAGTGCAAATTGGTTAAAATATTCAATCACAATTGGCCTTAAAATTATTATTATCTGTATTAAACATAAATCAAAAGACACAAGCTTTTAAAAAAGTACTTTAAAAAAATATTACTTTATTTCTCTTTTTTATTTAATTTTTAAGTAGGATATTTAAAAGAGCATTTTGAAAATTTAATTATTAATTTTTTAGGTTAATATTGTATGTGTAACTTAATAACCAATTTAAAAGAAATTAATTATAACCCTCGTCCTACCATACAATCTATTTTATTCGCGCAATAATCACCAAATACGATAAGAATATTTAGTTAAATCACCTACACTGAATTATATTAATGTGCACATATTATTTAAAGCCTTGTTTTGACTTTTGATCCCGTGGTGACACACTGCGTTTGAGACCTCGTCTACTTCGTACGATTTTCACATTCGTAATACATTGAAAACAAAAGCCATGCCAATAACCTATTAACGGCTCGTAAGCAGTCATTTGTTCTGATCATGAACAGAATAAGTCGCGACAATCTCTCGAGAAGTTTTTTGATTTCAAGGAAAATATTCTAATGTGTACATCTGCATCATAAAAGATTGTTAACAAAGATAAATCGAAATTAGACTGATGAGCCTCTGTAAAAGGCAAGCACTTATCGCCAACCATAGTAGACCCCAAATGAAAGGACACAACTTTTTCTTCTAAAGAGACACTTCAGAATTTTGAACTTCTTTCTTTTTTTATTCATTTTTTAAATAAGATATTAGAGTTATTTAGAAGGATATTTTAATAATTTAATTTTTAACTTTTGAGGTTTCCACTTTTATAATAATATAGATATAGATATAGATATTATATCCTATTATTTATTAATTTATATTATTATAAAAGCATGAATACAAAGTCGGTTTACAAAAATAACCTTATAATATTAAGCATAATAACTCATAGTAAAAGAATATAACCGGAATTCTAGATATTAATATTATAATCCTATTAGTTTTAGGATATTATACTACACATTAAAATCCTACACGATACCAAGACAAATGAATCGTAGCAACGAAATAAGCAGGAGAATCATTTATATGGACGTTCTACCTTTTGTTTAATCTCTATGCAAACATAAATATTTCGCACATAAAATAAAACCATACAAGCGAAACTAATTGGAATTTGAAGATCACTATTCAATAATCGGATCTTGTGATAGAATGATAAACGAGAAGTCGAGAACCTAATTTTAATCCAAATTTTAAGGTTATTAAATACAAATGGAGGACAAGTTATTCATCCAAATCACTTTTACCCTTATCTATATCTATTTATGTCTATCTATATCAATATTATTATAAAAGCATGAATAAAATATTGGAGTACAAAATTAATATTTTAATATTAACCATAATACCTCATAATAAAAGAACATAATCGGAGACATTAGCATTGTAATCCTATTAGTTTTAGCCTTTTAGGACATAATGCTACAGGTTAGGAATCCTACATGATAACCTTTAAGAAACATATTAATATAATTTTTGGCATAAATATATAATATTATATGTTATAATATACACCTAATACGTTAGGAACATGTTTAATTTTCTATTACTATAATTACTTTGGGGATATGGACATATTTTTAGCCATGTAATCCTATTACTTTTAGGATATACTTCTTAAAAAATTCATATTAGTAATTTAACTTAAAAACGTATGATATCGTCCAAATTCATTTAGAAATAAGAGAGCCTATATTATTATAAAAGTACAAAAATAATATTGATAGACCAAAATAGCCATAAAAATATTAAATAGAAGAACTCATAGGGCAAGGACATCGATGTAATAATTTTTTTGGACTATAATAACTTCTATGTTAATTTTTTTAATATGTACTACTTTAAAATTAATACAATCTTGTCCATTGAATTCTTATTAAAAATATGTAAGAAGTTTTAATAAAATTAATTTTATAAGAATCCTCCATATTAGTAATATATTACCACTATATAATATTCAATACCAAGAAAAAATAAAAGAAATACTAAACAGACTGCATAAATTGTTAAAATTGAGGGGGAAAATACCTACGGTAATATATTATTATATTATATTTGAACTGTTTTCTTACTCAAATAATATTTTTTATTATTATCTTTTCGTGTAATATAGAAAATATACCCAATTATTAAAGAACAATCAAGAAATTTTTTAAGAATATAAATGTGTGAGAAAAGAAAGAAAAAGGTTGGTTAGAGCCAATACCACTAATGGTTTTACCAATATAAAGATCTAAAAGTGGAATATCAGATTGATCTTTTTACTTTTTAAAAATAAAATTTATGGCGAATAAAATTATAATTCCGGTTAAATATTCAAATATGAGATGAACTAATAATAAGAATTTAAATCAACAGAAATTAATTATATTTTATGTTAAAATCAAATAATCAAATCTTTCAAGTAATTATTTAGCAAGAAAATCAAATTAAATTATTTTTTAAATTCATCATATGCATAAAATTATTTTTCAAGTTAGAAAAAATCTTAGAGTACATAAATTTATTACATAAAAGAGTGTTAGAGATTAAAAAAATAGATTATAAAGTAAAAATATTAGTATAATATTATGAAGGCCATACACGTGTTTGAGGAAGCACAATCAAAGCTAAATTCTGAACAAGAATAAGCTTTCAAGACTATATTATAAAAATTCGACTAGGTATATCAGGATTATCCTTTGTAGATGCCTCCAGCGGAATCGAAATAATATTCTTATATCATGTATTACTTACAAATGTCTATCAAGAGGCATGATATTGTTAGCAATAAGACAAGTGGTGTACCATCAACGATTTTATTATGAGGTCGTACAACTCACTTTAGATTTAATATACCTCTTCAAATATCTGAAATAATCATAAATGTATCAAACCAGAGCAATAGTGCTAGATTTATAAGGAAATCAAAAGTGATAATATGGGATGAAGCGTTTTTGGCTAAGCGTCAAATAATTGAGACAATCGCCTAGCGTTTTAGAGGTATATTGGATTTCGATGAACCGTTTGGTTGAAAAGTAATAGTTTGGGAGGTGATTTCTGTCAAGTATAATCAATAGTTCCAAAATTGACCAAAGCAGAAACTGTAAAAGCTAGCTTGCCAAAATTATACTTACGACATCAAATGAAGAATATTCAAATGACAAGAAATATAAAATTAAGAAAAAATTCAACATTCATTGACTTCTTGCTTCATATCGGAAACAAAGAAGAGCATCTAATAAAAGATGATTTGGTTCTTCTAGAAGACTTGATTATCAACCCCAATAGTAATAATAGTGCATTTAATAAGGAAAATATTTTCATCATTAGATTAAAACGCAATTTGTGCAATTACATGATAGAAATTAAAGAACTATTTTAGCTAGCAGAAACGAATATGTTGATCAACTAAATAAAATATTGATTGTTAAGTTTTATGATAAAAAATATTTTTAGTTTTGACTCAACAAAAGATGGTACCAACTGTTACTACCAAGAAGAATACTTAAATACTTTAATACCAAATGACCTTCTACTGTATACATTTGTTGGTAAGTTCGTTATTTCTTACGTATGTTAGTGTCACTATATATATAATAGACTACGTTAAAATTGGTCTTCCATTGCATACATGTTGATTTTGACGAAAAATATGATGCCATATTACTGAAAACTTAGATCCGCTGAATAGCTTATGTAATAGTACACGTATGGTATATAGAAGTTTTGACAATAACGTCATACACGCAAAACTTACGATACTGGTCAATGTGCTTCTAAGTATGTGTTTATCCCCGAATTCAAATTCTGCCTTCCGAAACTAAGGAATATCCTTTTAAATTTGTGTGAGAATAATTTTCAGTATGTTTATGTTTTGTAGTTATAATAATTAAAGCACAGGGACAAACATCCTAAATATTGGACTATATATTTCAGAATATATTTTCTTGCACGAATAACTATATATTGCACTTTCAAGAGAGATATCAATATCGACAACAAGATTTCTAGGTATGGTAGAGTAACCGAGGCAATAGAAGGAAATATATAAAAAATACCATTTATAAAGAAGTGTTTGGTAAGATACCATCACATTAGATACCTTTACAATACATAATTATCTACTTAACATGACTGAAATTGATCATTTATGTAAGTCTTGATTATGTTCTTTCATTTTGAGTTCACGTATTATGCTAATGTAATAATCTTTTTCGGCATTTAGATGATTGTCATAGTATTTTATATATAAAATTTCTCTCATTAATTAAATTTTATTGTTCCTTCGTATAAATAAATATTTAAATCATCATATACTATTATTAACGTGCAACGCATGTTTATAGATACTAGTACATTTAAATATATATCTTATACAACATATCTATATGACTATGTAAATGGTATACAATATCTATATATCAGTCACATGCAATAATGCAAAAATATAGTAATTTTTACTCATTGAACATAGACATATGGTGTAATCTCTCACCTACTTAATAAAAGCCAAAATGCATCTTTTAAGAGATGATTCATTATATTTGAGTTGTAGTAAATTTGATTAGGCTAAATTTGAGGGATTTACAATTTTTTTTAAAATAATTAGTTTTTGTCAATTCAGTTAAGCTTAAATTTAGGAAATGATGAGGATCTCATTCAATTTGTTAAATTTTTTGATTCTTATTAAATGATTTTCGAAGAGAGAGAAGAGATTTTTAAGCTGAATAATTATTAATTGTATAAAATATTATATAAAATGTGAATCAAATACCAGTTGTAAATAATGTAATATTCTCTAATAGAAGTTGTATTTACGAAAGTTAAACTAATTTTTTAACCTAAAAATCTTAAAAGCGTAGCCCATTAAAAAATAGAGTTATTTTCATAAAGCACTATCTTTTGATGGTAATTAGCTATCTATAGATATCATTTGCTATATTACAGATTATAGATACGTTTTCTGTTGTTATTAGATGTATTTAAGCTACTGTCATGAATACAGTAGCAAAAATATGCGTGAATCAGGGAAGTCCAGCTAATCAGTTATTGTATTCGAGTGTATTCGACTGTATTCATGGTAGGGCTGCTTATTGGGCGGATTGTGTGGTTATTTACTCTTAACGGTTTGACTTATCGGTTATCAGCTTTTAAATGTACTAATCCGCTAACCACCCGATACGATATCGGGCGGATTGGTATCAGTTTATCGGACGATTATCGGGCAGGTTATCGGCGTAATTCAATCTCTATTTTAAATAGAATAGAAATTTTGAATTTGAAACTGAAACTTTTATACATGATTTTAAAAAGCAGAAGATTTCACACTTCTATTTAAGGATTGGAAAAGGCTCACTACGAACTTGGGACTAATTTGGTACTCAATGAATATGGCGATTGAAGGGTTCATGTCATGCTTGCAGATGCAAACATTCCCGGTAATTTTGGGAATGACCCCAGGAAGCACCTATCAGAGTTGATACAAATAATGATTAATTGAACTGCGCTTGAAGGTACAAACTGAATAGCTTAAAGTTGTACAGTGTTCTTAGGTTCTCTTTTGCAGATATTATCCAAAAAAGAAAATTATCATAATATTCTATTATGCACTTGATGTAAATGTTATTTGGGTATGGTCATCTGTTTTCATTTTTATATGGAGCAATCTATTGATACGTGGAACTCAAAAGGAAGCTGAGCACTTCATATATATATATATATATATATATATATATTCTTAACGGGTTAACGAATTATCCGTTAAGAAAATTGAATAATCCGCCCCCAAATCGATAAGCCGTTAATAAAAAAAATTCAAAACGTTCCCCGTCCGTTAAACCGTTACCCGATACCAATAAGCCATTAAGCTTCAGTTTCGGCTCGGTTTTCGGTTTCGGCTCGGTTTTGAACACCCCTAATTCATGGCGTGAAACATGAGATTATAGCTAGACAGATTATTGTATTCGACTGTATTCAATGCGTGAAACGGGGAATTACACTATTTTTAAACGAAAAGCGAATCAATTAACATAATAGACTCATAATATAACTCAACAAACTCAATTATAACATACAAAATTTATATTTTCAGTTATAAAAAAGATTCTCAACTGAAAATATCCAAAAATAGAGCAATCTTCAGAGAAATTATATAATATATCCCAATACATAAAGTATATTAATTAAAAAAAAACATATGAATACAATCATGGCATATAGCAAGACGATGAATACGATGAAATACATAGAATACAACGGGATTCATTGAAATACAATGGAAAAAAAGACATTGAATACAATGAAATACATGAAATACATCGAGATACGTTGAATTACAATGGAAAAAAAGACAATGAATACATGAAAATACATTGAAATATATTAACAGAAAATTAAGTTGCTCAGCCCCAAACTCCGTCTTCTTTGTTCAAGAACAAACCAATTTCCGGCAAATTTGTCGGAGGTACGCCGTAGGTAAAGAACAGCAACATCTACAACAACAGACGAGAGAAGGCATAACCGAGAGGAGGGGAAACAACAGCAACATCTACACAACAACCTAGGGCCGACATCTCTTCTTCTTCCGTTCTTCCAAAACCAAATACAAACACAAATTATCTTCCAAAACAAAATTTAAGCCAAACCTGGAACATTTTCTAATCCAAATGCCATAGAGCCACTTTAATGGAAGAAATTGCTATATGAATAGTACTAACATTATCACTAAAAACAACTAATTTGGGTACTTCATTATCTGTATTACCGCATCAGTTTTTCTCGAGAATGGACCTTTTGTGATTATGCTGTCACAAAGTTTAGTGAGAAAATTAACTAGATTTAAAGGATGAAAAGAACTCAAGAACCATTAAAGGCATGTATGAAAGGAGAGAGAGAGAAAAAAAATAGTGTAATTGAATAGTGTATTTAGTGGCTTAGGAGTAGGAGGTTATCAAAATTAGATATTTTACTATAAACATTAAAAGGTATCTGTAGAATATAATTTTTTTAAATGATACTTATTTAAAATAGCTAAGGGCATCTCCAGCTTCACTCTAAATCTTGCACCAAATCCAAATTTGGTGCAAGAAATGGTGTTTTTTTTGCTCCAATGCAATACCATGTTTTGCACTATTATAGAGCATGAATAGTGTTGCACCAAATTTGCTGCAACACTACATCACTCTATATTTGGTTTAATATTATTTTATTTATTTTTTTATTTTTGGACTTTTAATTTATCATATATTGTGTATATAATTAACTTTTATATTAATATCTTTATAATTTTAATTTTATATCCTATTTTTTGATATATTAATTTTTGTATATATTATATTTATATAAAATTATAAGTTAATTTTATTATTATTATAATTGTATAAAAA
>MU722640.1:12478-39056 GCA_026770625.1 Nicotiana glauca
TCCAAACTCCAGTATATTATACTGGACAATTATACTTGCTGGAACTCCCGTAAAATTTGCGGGAGTTCCAGCATAATTATGCTTGAACTCCCGTAAAATTTGCGGGAGTTCCAGCATAGTTATCCTGAAACTCCCGTAAAATTTACGGGAGTTCAAGCATACTTATGCTGGAACTCCCGTAAAATTTGCGGGCATATTTTTTCGGATTTTGAACAGTGTTTTCGCTCAGATTTAAAGTGGCTAAATTTGAATAAATTTTGAAATTTGGCTATTTTTCAACTAGCAGTGATAAATGTGGCTATTTTTCAATTTCTCCCTACTTGAAATGGGTTTTGGGCTTCCGAGACCTGTGACCCTGTTTGGTATCGTTCTGTCGCCGTTGGTTTTTGATGATTGAGTCATGTCCGTTGCTTTCTTAGAGTTGGAGACGAAGACAAATGGAGCTGCAAATGAAGGTCGCGCAAGCTGTTCACGTGCTAAATCACGATAGCCAATCAAGCAACCGTGTTGCTGCTAATCAATGGCTAGTACAGTTTCAGCAGACCGATGCTGCTTGGGAAGTCGCCACGTCCATCCTGACATCCAATTATCATCAGCAATTTGTTTCTGACTTTGAAGTCGAATTTTTTGCCGCTCAGATTCTCAAGCGGAAGGTCAGAGGCCAATAGATTCTTCTATTCCCCCTTCACTTTCTATTTTGCATATGAATCCTTCTCCTCATTTATATGCATTAAGGTTGGTGTTTCCCAACTGCACAGCAAGCGGGACGAATCTTAGCCGGACGGGGTAGGGAAACACTTCATAATGGGGCGGATACCCAGTACACTCGATAGTATCTCCTTTTCTGTATATTCATTGAGGGTCTTGTAATTCTTCTGATAGCAGAGAGGGAATATAATGGTTGTGAAACGATTGCATCTTGATTTTGAGCATCTCGGTTAAGTTATCAATTTTTCCTTGTTCTTCTTCCTTTTATTTTTGGCAGGGAGATAATGATCTCAAACTTGCAGATTGTTGATGTCGGTCGTAGTGTTGTTTGGTGCATTTTAATTATTGTCTTTGAATTCTATGCTTAACATTCGGTGACAAACTTGGGTTAGTTTATAATTTTTCGTACATTGCAAGGTCATGATGTGTGTTTATTGAGATTATTGCAAGATTTATATTACTTAGGGTTCAGGGCAATGATATCATTCTTTGACACTATTCAAGACCTGTGCATTATTGATCTTCCTCTTCTAGAAGCTCGTTACACATGGTTCAGAGGGGAAGACTCCATGCAAGCTTCAAGAATAGAACAACAACAACGACATCATATCCAGTAATATCCTACACTGTGGGGTCTGGGGAGGATAGTGTGTACGCAGAACTTACCCCTACCTTGTGAGGATAGAGAGATTCCTAATATTCCCTGAGTGGAATGACAATTCAAACAATCAAACCTTTTCAAAGGGGGTGGCAGAGCTACACAATTGGGGGCAATCTAGACTTCACTTTAATACAAAAACTGAGAAGTTTGAAAAGGACATCACTGTTTAGAATAGAGAGACCTTTGGTAATTGGAAGCACAAAAGCATAAGTTACTTGAGGATCTTGCATTACTGAAACAAGCAACTGAAAGTAGATCTTTGACTGAAGCAGAAAAGGAGTAACAAATGCAATTGAAATTTGAATTACAACAGATGGCGTTGAGGCGAAAATTCAGGTGCCTCTAGCTCAAAGAAGGAGACAAGACACTAAGTACTTTTAGAAAATGGCCAATTTTTACAGAAGGAACAACTGTATAGATAAATTAAACATAGGTGAAGAGATCAGTGAAGACAAAGATGCCACCAAGACAGAAATATTGAGGTTCTATCAAGGTCTTTACAATGAGAATGAGGCCTGATGCTAACTTGAAAATTTGGCTAGCATAACACTAACTGAGAAAGCATGGTTAGAGAGAGCATTTGAGGGGAAGAGGTGCTGGCAACAATCAAATCTTATGCACTAGATAAAAGACGTGGCCTGATGGATATATAACTGCTTTCTTCCAAAGAACATGTGAATTCATTAAACCAAACATTATGGGAGCTCTAGATCATTTCCTTCAACACTATTATATGGTCAAATCAAACATCAATGCCTCCTTTATTGCTCTAGTTCCCAAAAGGAAAGGAGCTATAGAACTCAGAGATTTCAGGCAGGCCCGTAAGTCTCATCGCAAGTGTCGACAAGATAATTGCCAAACTCCTAGTTGAGAGGATTAAAATAGTAATTGGGAAACTAGTTTGAGAAGAGCAAACTGCTTTTTTGAAGAATAGATGGAATAAAGATGCAATAGTTATAGCAAATGAGATACTAAATGGGAAAGTGGTCTTTCTGGCACCCTTTGCAAGCTGAATATAGAGAAAGCCTTTGATCAAATAAGTTGTACCTATCTACTGTCATTACTGAGGAATAGGGTTTGGTGATAGATGGGTCAGATAGATTAAATTCAGCCTCATTACTGTCACTATCCTAGTGAACATAACCTCAACTGGATTTTTTTCCCCACAGAAAGGAATCAGACGAGGAGATCCCCTTTCCCCCTTTTTTTATCCTTGCCATGGAAGGTTTGAGCAAATGTCAGACAAACAAAGCAGACAAAGTGCATTAAAAGATTCAAGGTGGGCGGTAACACTGTAAACTCAATTAGTGTCCTATTTACTCTACGCAAATGAGTCTTTAATCTTATGTGGGGTAGAAAAGTTACAGATGTAATATCTGAATCTGACATTACTACTTTTTGAAGTCATCTCAGGACTGCACATTAATATGCAGAAGGGCATGATATATCCTGTGAATATAGTGCCTAACTTGGAACGAATGCCGAAATCATAGTCGTTAAAATTGGCTCTTTTCCATGCCTTCCGCTTGAAGCCAAGTGCAAAGCACCTAAAGTTTAGAATGGAGTTATTGAGAAGGTGGAGAAAAGATTGACAACATGGAAAATGCACTACCTCTCAATGAGTAGAAAACTGACATTAATCAATGGTGTCCTGGATAGTTTACCTACATAAATCATGTCACCCTCCCTTCCCCATGCCAAGCAAGGTCCAAAGGCAACTAGACAAAATTAGAAGATGTTTCCTATAGAAAGGAAATAATGCAAACCACAAATTTCTCCCGGTGAAGTTGTTAAGGGCAATGATTAAAAAAGCGCTCGCTTCCTCGCTTGAAGCGAGAAGCGAAGTGACACGTGAAGGGCAGCGCATAGAAGCGACTTTGGCACGAAGTAAAAAGTGAGAAGCGGCGAAGCGAGAAGAAGCGTCCGCTTCTATGTTTAAAATTAACCCAAGCCCTATTTTATTAAAAAACGAGGTTTCTAAACCGTAAACACTGTATGGGCTTGTTCAAAAGCAGCGAGACTAGGGGTTTACTTCAAAAACAACAACAATTTCTTCTTCTCTTCTTCATCAACTTCTGATTTCTGAAATAATTTCAAAGCATCAACTAGGGTTGTTCTTCTTCTTCAACAATACAGGTATGTTCTGCTTCTGCACTTTTGATTTTCAGTCTTCTTCTTCTTCTTTTTCTTTTTCTTTCTAAACGTCCACAAAGCGGTGAAATGCTGGTGAATTTTTTTCAGAAAATTTCTGCCCAATTGATGCTACTCTTTAGTTTTTTTAATTGAAGTATTGAACATTTACTTACAGTTACATGTTTTGTCTATGCAGTATTTATTTTAACTTTTTTTTAAAATTCAGCTTCACTTAAAAAAAGCGAGTGCTTTGCTTCTCGCTTCTCGTGAAATGGGGGTTGTCGCTTTTCCTCGCTTCACGCTCTTCACAACACTAGATAAGGGTAATTCTTCGGGAGAAAATATTATTGATTAATATTGATCATGATACAATGAGCCCTATATATATACACATATATAATACATGTCTTACTCCTAATACATATGAGATTAGGGTTATTTACTATTATTTAACTATCTAACTAACACTCCCCCTCAAGCTGGTGCATATAAATCATATGTACCGAACTTGTTACATGTATAACTAATACGAGGGTTAGTGAGGGACTTGGTGAAAATACCAGCAAGCTGATCATTCGACTTCACAAATTTTGTAGCAATATCTCCCGAGAGTATCTTTTCTCTAACAAAATGACAGTCAATCTCGATGTGTTTAGTTCTCTCATGGAACACTGGATTTGACGCAATATGAAGAGCATCTTGATTATCACACACAAGTCTCATCTGACTAATCTCACCAAATTTCAACTCATGGAGCAACTGTTTGATCCAAATTAGCTAACATGTCGCCAAAGCCATTGCTCGATATTCTGCTTCTGCACTAGACCGAGTAACCACATTCTGTTTCTTGCTCTTCCAAGACACCAAATTTCATCCTACTAAGACACAATATCCAGACGTAGACCGTCTATCAGAAGGTGATCTTGCTCGATCAGCATCTGAGTATCCAACGATCTGCCCATGGCCTCGATCCTCAAACAATAAGCCTTTGCCTGGAGCTGATTTTATATTCCGAAGAATGCGGACAACTGCATCCCAATGACTATCACAGGGAGAATCCATAAACTGACTCACAACACTCACAGGAAAGGAAATGTTAGGTCTGGTCACTGTAATTTCATTTACCAACCAACCGCCTATATCTTGCAGGATCGCTAAGAGGCTCCCCCTATCCTGGCAGAAGTTTAGAATTCGGCTCCATCGGAATGTCAACAGGTCTACAACCTGTCATTCCTGTCTCCTCAAGAATATCTAAGGCATACTTCCGTTGTGAGATCACAATACCTCAGCTAGACTGAGCGACCTCAATACCCAAAAAATACTTTAATCTGCCCAGATCCTTAGTCTGAAAGTGCTGAAAGAGATGTTGCTTCAACTTACTAATACCATCCTGATCATTGCCGGTAATAACAGTATCGTCAACATAAACGACCAGATAAATATAGAGATTTGAAGCAGAATGTCGATAAAATACAGAGTGATTAGCTTCACTGCGAGTCATGCCAAACTCCTGAATAATTGTGCTGAACTTACCAAACCAGGTTCGAGGAGACTGCTTTAGACCATAGAGGGACCGGCGCAACCGGCATACAAAGCCACTGGACTCCCCCTGAGCAACAAAACCAGGTGGTTGCTCTATATAAACCTCATCCTCAAGGTCACCGTGAAGAAAAGCATTCTTAATGTCAGTGTTATCAAAGGCGAAAAGCGCAAAAAAGCTTTAAGGTCCGTTGGGGCTTTAAGCGCAAAGAGCAAATAAAGCGTGGGCTTTAATGAAAAAAAGCGCAAATGTAGAAAAAGTAAAAATATGTATATGTAGTCTAAGACTAATAATTATAAGCATGAATAACATATATATGGACAAAGAAATGGGAAAAAAAATATACGATGAAGTGTAATATCAATTGTTTAATGTTGCCTTTTCAGGATTACACTTATTGGCAAGTAAAAGTATGCGTAAGAGCCTTGATGCGATACTAAAGCGCCCACAAAGCGAGGCGAAACGCTCAACATGTTTTGAGCCTCGCTTCAGGGCTTAAGCGCGCTTTTGACAACACTGCTAAATGTCCAACTAATAGACAGGCCAATGGCGAACAACAACCATGGATAGAAAAAGGCGGAGTGATGCAATTTTAGCCACGGGAGAGAAAGTATCACTGTAACCGAGTCCAAATATCTGAGTATACCATGTGAGAATGCACGTGAGAAAATATTATTGATTAATATTGAGCATGATACAATGAGCCCTATATATATAATACATGTCTTTATCCTAATACATATGAGATTAGGGTTAATACTACTATTTAACTATCTAACTAACACTTCCTAAGAATCAAGGTGTGGACTGGGTGTTAGAGACTTGGCCAAACACAATAAGAGTTTGCTCATGAAGTGGTGGTGGAGATATGGTTAGGAAGGAACATGTTTATGGAAGGAAATAAATATGCTAAATACATGAAGAAAGACCGGTGGTGTACCAAACAGAACAGATCCCCACATGGAGTTGGTCTCTGGAAGCATATCTATTTGAAAGATGATTTTTTTTCATGATGTGTCCTTCAGGGTTGGAAATGGCACCCTAGTTAAATTTTGGAAGGACAAGTGACTTCATAATCAGCCCCTAAACGACTCTGATCCTTCCCTTTATCAGATAGTAGTTGACCTTACTCCCAAATAGCTCAATATAGATCAAGGAACATATAGGGATCTGCACTTCAGGAGAAACATGCAGAGACGCGAGCTTGGTGAACTCTTTGATCTTCTCAAAGTTCTGTAAAGCTTCCAAATGAGCACACAAACCTAAGACAACCTAAGGTGGGGCAACCTCATTAGTAGCTAATTTTTTTGATAGGTAAAATAAATTATTTCTGAGAGGCCTTAGAGGTGGCTCTTATTCAGTGAGGGCAGGATACAACAAACTGTGTGCACTTAATGAAGTAATTGAGCTTTGGCCATGGAAGCTTATAAGGAAGACAAAACTCCCTGTAAAGGTCATGTGCTTCCCATAGACTACCCTCAAATGTGCTATTTTGACCCAAGACAACCTATATAGAAGGAATTTTCAAGTGGTGAAGAGATGATAGCTGTGCCTGGATAGTTCAGAATCAATAGAACAATTTATTCCTACATTGTAAAGTGGCTGCTGATCTGCGGCACATGTTCCTTTCAGTTTTTGGCATTTATTTGAACAATCCCCAAGAGATAAAGGAGCAGTTGAAAGTTGGAGCTATTGGAAAGTTGACAGAACCATCAAGAAGATCTAACCGATGTCCCCAGCATGTATATTTTGGTGTTCTTGGACAGGAAAAAAAGCGTAGATACTTTGATGGCATTTCAACTCCCAGTAGTTCCCTGAAAGCCAAATGTCTTTAGAATCTTTTTAGTTGGAGTAATCTATCCCCTTTAAACGATGAGATCCCATGTCTTTGCAGTAAGTATGGTCATTGGCTTCTATAGAGCACGAAACAAAGATTTCATTGCAGTATGTATGGTCAATTGACTTCTACAAGCTCCGTATAGTGGTCATTGGGACAAAATAATTCACACCTGGATACGGTCTGATCATGGGCAATTAGATGTTGGGCATTCTGATAATTCTCTATCAGATAGACGTTCTACTTCTTGATACGACGTTCTACTTCTTGATACAGTGTGATGATGGAGGAAACCCGAACTCTTAAAAAAGTAAAAAACAAAGTGTTAGTTCTTTGTAGAACGCAGAACATCGAGCTATGATCTTTGTAACCTGTGAGCTTATCTGGTTAAAACAAGTTCTCCTAGAGTAAATTCGCTTCGAAGTTAAATAAATGAAGGTAATATATGACAATCAAGCTTCCCTATACATAGCCAAGAATGCAGTTTTTCATTCTTCTTTTGATAAAGTAATATGAATGCAGTTTTTCATGAAAGGATAAACATATGGAGGTGTATTGCTATATTATTAGGTAAACATTAAGTTCATACACATTGCCAAGAATGCAGTTTTTCATTCTTCTTTTGATAAAGTAATATGAATGCAGTTTTTCATGAAAGGATAAACATATGGAGGTGTATTGCTATATTATTAGGTAAACATTAAGTTCATACACATTGCCACAAACTTAACAAACTCAAATAAACTTTAGCAGATGCTGTTATTAAATCCCTTTGAGGACCTCGAGCTGAATACATTTCTCACAAACTTGTGTGCGCTACAACTTTAGGGGTGGCTTAGAGATTTGAGCAAGATTTACATTAATTAGGGTCAAGTCGATTTGATTAGGTATGGTTTGATTTGGAAAGTAGATGAAATCTTGCCTAGAATCAGTAATTTAACAAAGTTGTATACACTCATAATTACTGGAAATTTCCAAGCTCGATAGAATAATCAAGATTTTACTCTTTTCAAGTTATTTTGGTTGCAATTTAAAGGAGCAATAATGAAAAATCACAAAATAATAAATTAAAAAAATCTAAAGTAAATTGGAGATGATTTTAAATGCATAAAAAAGGATAAAAGGATTATTTTTAATTTGTTAAAAAACAAAGAAAACCTGAAAATGTAAATGAGGAGATAGGTAGGGTGGGGCGGGGTAACACTACGGTTGGGGAATACTTAACACATGCTGCTTCTAACCCTAGTTTCTGTAACTTAGATAGCGTAATTATGAGTAGAACTGTATCGTTATTCTATGGATCTCTGACTTGCTATAAGTGATATCAGTACATTAGCCATAAGCTGCTTACATTGTTTCTTCAGTGTTATTTAGTGTCTTGTTAATAGGTATCATTGTGACATTAGCTGGTAAAGAATAGCCTCTTAACTTGTCATATTTCAGAATGGCACCTGATCGTACTTTCATTATGTTGGTACAGTGCTGGATTTAGTAAAGGAAGAGTCATGTCTCTTATTTCTGCTTTTTGAGGTTGCTCATACCTTATTGCTTACAGATACAAAATGAAGGAAGCTACTTGCAAATGGGAGCAAAGGATGCTCTGCTAAATGCTCTTCTATTGGCTGCTAAGAAATTTTGTTTAGGCCCTCCACAGGTGATTTAACTGTCTGCTTGCTCAAAATTTTTGTGTTGTTAAAAATATTAATTATTTGTTTTGCTGAGATGTTTACTTTGTTGGAAACAGCTGCTGACTCAAATTTGTCTTGCTCTCTCTGCGCTCATGCTTCACGCTGTAGAGCATGGCAAACCAATTGAGAAGCTCTTTTGCAGTCTCCAAAGTTTGGAAAACCATGATGAAGGCACCATTGCTGTCTTGGAAATGCTGACAGTCCTTCCAGAAGTTGTGGAAGATCAGAATACTGATCACAGAACTAGTTCGGCTCAGCGACGCGAGTATGGTCGAGAGGTTTAGAACTCTCTTTAGAGCTGCACATTTTATGGAAAAGTTGATGCTTTGGAATGCACTGCTGCACTTTATCCAGCTTCTATTTCTTACACATATATTTTTCTGTAAGGAGCAGCTTCTCTCGCATACTTCCGTGGTTCTTGAGTTCCTTCATCGTCAGAGTGATAAGAGTTTTGACAGTAGCATTCAACTCCAGGGCAGGCACAGAAAAATTTTGCGTTGTTTGTTAAGTTGGGTAAGTTCATCTTGACTAAATACATCAACCCATGTCTTTCGGTGGTCAATCAATAACTAGAAAAGAATAAGCAATGACTGTTTCAGACCCCCAAACGAAGTCGTTTTACGGAAAAGTTTAAGATATGACGACCTGATATACAACAACGACAACAACAACAACAACAAACCCAGTGGAAAATGCTAATAATATGATGATAAACACTGGCATGTGGCTCTATTAGTCAATAATTGTCATTAACTCTTCACCGGCAACTAGATTCTGCAAATCTTACTTGTTATTTAGTATTTAATTTATCTTCTCTCTCTCTCTCTCTCTCTCTCTCTTTTTTAATTTTAAAAGGATTTGATTCACATATATCTGATTAGAGACATAAAAAAATCTACTGATTGATCCTCCCTCTCTATCTCTTTGCCTGACCAAGATTCAGGTGTAGTCTGTACTCTGTATAATGGTGCGGAGAAACCCAATATTCTAATTTCCTTGTAAAAGGGAACTCTTGCAACTAAGTAAAACCTGATTGTCAACCTAGGTTAATAGAAAACCTGGTGCAGGTCAATCCTGCCCTGAGCAGGGTCTTTCAGTTCATTGAACTACTGGATCACCAAGAGAATTATCACATTCTGACTGACTCGCAGTATGGTTTGCCTTCTTTGGTTTGAGGGTCATGCTTAACCTTATGCCTGTTCTGAGTTATTTCGACCTCATAAGAACACTTCTATTTGCTTTTGACATAAATATTTTTTATACAATAATGGGGAAACAGCTTGGAGTTGTAAAATTCTGTGGGGTGTCCCATATTAGCTTTTTGTATTGGAATGTCTCTTAGACTGAGGCCACTTAGAGTCTTTATGGTATGAGCTAAGGATTTTTTGTTGGTTGCTTCCTCTGATATGCAAAGGTAATTTAGTGGACTTCTTTTTCCTTTACATAAGAGGGTGGCATCATGTCTTACATCTGTTTGTTGACAACACAATTTTTGTTGGTAATAAAATAGGAAGAAAAGAGAATTTGGAGGAAATTACTTCGAGCAGTAGTCCTGCAAAGAGTCCCGGAGAATCAAATTGAAACAATCCATGTACGAGCAACTAACTACTCTTTGAAATGAAAAGAAAAAAAGATAAGGTAAATAATTTTACTTACACAAAAATGGGAGAACCCCACACAAGCAGTATACCAAAAAAGAGAACCTACACCAAAACATGGTTCTCACCGATAGATACCCAATCATCTATACAAATAGCACCTCATAGGTACACCGAAAGGAAACTAAAGACAGGGCACCGTTTTGCAACTTTACAAAGTCAATCTCTACCCCTTGAAAAGCTCTCATCCTCTCTTTCCATATGACCTACAAAATGGCTAAAGGAGCATCCTTCCAAACCCTTGGACTTCTCTTCCCACTCTTGTAGGCCCAACTGCACAACGCCTCCTTCATAGTGCCCGGCATCACCCAATGTAAACCAAACCAATTAAGGACCATCATCCACAGTCGTGAAGCCACTCTAAAATGCAAAAAACGATGATCAACGTCTTTACCCGAGCCTTTACAATACACAATACATACACTATTTGACCTTTATTTATAACAATACATAATATATACACTAATCGACCCCTATTTATAATAATAGACAATACATATACTACTAATCCTATTCCATGTGGGACTATACTTATTTACAGATATATTAACTATCTAACACTCCCCCTCAAGCTAGTGCATGCAGATTGTATGTACCGAGCTTGTTACATATGTAACTAATTCGAAGACCAGTGAGAAACTTGGTGAAAATAGCTGCAAGCTGATCATTCCACTTCACAACTTTATAGCAATATCTCCATAGAGTATTTTTTTCCTGATGAAGTGACAGTTAATTTGAATGTGTTTAGTCCTCTCATGGAACACCAGATTTGATGCAATATTAAGGGCACTTGATTATTACACCCAAGTTTTATATGGTTGATTTCACCATTTTCAACTCCTTGAGCAACTGTTGATCCAAACTAGCTCACATCTTGTAATCTTTTGCCTGCATCCGCCGGATGCTTTTAATGAATTCTCCTACTTCATAAAAAAAAAAAAAAAACTAGCTCACATGTTGCCATAGCCATTGCTCGATATTCTGCTTCTGCACTAGACTGAGCAACCACATTACGTTTCTTGTTTTTCCAAGACACCAAATTACCTCATACTAAAACACAGTATCCAGACGTAGAACGTCTACGAAAAAGTGATCCTGCCATCAGCATCTGTGTAGCCCACGATCTGCTCATTACCTCGATCTTCGATTCTCGAACAATAGTCTTTTGCTTTGGGCTGATTTTATAACTCTATCCCACTATCACATGGAGAATTCATAAACTGACTTACAACACTCACATGAAAGGAGATATCAGGTCCAGTCTCTGTGAGGTAATTCAACTTACTAATGAGCCCCCTATATCTTGCAGGATCACTAAGAGTCTCCCAAGTTTAGCATTCGGATCCGTAGGAGTGTCAATGTATCTACAACATGTCATTCCTATCTCCTCAAGAATGTCTAAGGCATACGTCCGCTGTGAAATAACAATACCTGAGTTGATTGAGTGACCTCAATACTTAGAAAATACTTCAATGTGCCTAGATCCTTATTCTGGAAGTGCTGAAAGAGATGTTGCTTCAAACTAGTGATACTATCGTGATTATTCCCGGTAATAACTATATCGTCAACATAAACCACCAAATAAATACCAAATTTTGAGAAGAATGCCGATAAAACGCAGAATGATTAGCTTCACTACGAGTCATGCCAAACTCCTGAACAATTGTGCTAAAATTACCAAAACATGCTCGAGCAGACTGTTTCAAACCATAGAGTGACCAGCACAACCTACATACAAGGCCACTGGACTTCCCTGATTAAGAAACTAGGTGGTTGTTCTATGTAAACTTCATTTTGAAGGTCATTGAGGAGAAAAACATTCTTAATGTCTAATTGATAGAGAGGCCAATGTCGAACAAGAACCATGGACAGAAAAAGGCGGACAAATGTTACTTTAGCCACGGGAGATAAAGTATCACTGTAATCAAGCCTAACTATTTGAGTATAACCTTTGGCAATGAGGCGGGCTTTAAGGCGACCAATTTGATCATATGGACCAACTTTGACTGCATACACCCACTAGCATGCTGCCTCCACGCAAGCCCCCGGTCACTGAGCCGACCTTGTCCGCTCGGAAGGACACAACCTTGGTCGGCCTTTCGAGTTCTACCCCCGTTACCACAAATATCACAACCCATACAGCGCTCGAGGGTACCTCGCTCCCGCTCAAAAAAGAAAGAAAAGTAGGAGCTTTTAAGGCCAGTGTGGAGTAGCTAGAACGGATGGGAGGTAATTCGTTCTACATTGGTTGGCTTGCTAAAGCCTTGTGTTCGTTTCAGTGAGCTGATGTCTTCGTTTAGGAAGTCCCTAACGGTATAGAATCAAACTCCCATTTACTATTAGCATGTAAAGATGTCATCTCTTCGATCATATTCTGTCGCCATCCAGGATGAGATAACCTTCACTTGTGGACTTAGGGATAGAAATAGAGGACAAAAATGATACTAAGGCATAATGGGGCGATGATAAATGATAGTAACTCAAACCAATATAATGATGATTGAGATTAACAATGGATCTTATACCTTTCGAAGTGTGATCGGTACACTAGAAGGAGACAAGTACATAGTAGGTGAAGGATCCGATACACTGGACTTGATCTTAGACGATGATGATAAGTCCGGAGTGGTGGAGATGTAAAAGGTTGAACTGGACTAGGTGATAGAACTTGAGCTATAGGTGGTGAAGCTGGAATTAGAACGATAGTTGATGGAACTGAAGCTGTAGGTGTTGGAGTTGGAGTTGTGGAAGAAGATGAATGGGAGATAGTGATTGGATCTTCAAAAGATGGACTGGTAACACCTCAAAAATATCTAAGTGATTACATGGACGACTGGACATGTGAAGTATGGCTGGGTTTCAAAGAAGGTAACATCAGCAAACATAAGACACCTCTGGAGGTCAGGTGAATAGCATCGATATACCTTTTGCGGTCTCGAGTAACTCAAAAATATGCACTTAAGAGCACGAGGAACTAACTTATCTTTCCCTGGAGTAAGGTTATGAACAACACACGTGCTCCTAAAAACACAGGGTGGAAAAGAGAACAAAGGTGAGTGGGGAAACATGACAAATAATGAAACTTGATTCTGGATCGCTGGGGATGACATACGATTAATAAGATGTGAGAACTACAAACCCCTCCACCCCCTCCCCACAAAAAAAAAGCTACGGAACATGACATTATATGAGTGGGGTACGAGCAGTTTCAATGAGATGACTATTCTTTCTTTTCGTTATCCCATCTTTTTTTAGATGTATATGGACAGGATGTTTGATAAATGATCCGATGAGAGTTCATAAACCGCTGAAATAGGGAAGACAAATACTCTAGGGAAATGGGAGCGAGTATGTTTACCGAACTGACTTGACTCACTTTCTAGAGTGAACAAGTGAGACAAACCAGGTACCATTTTTTGAAGTTTTGATAAATTGGGATGTTCCAATAATTTATATAATAAATCTGGTGAATCAGTAAGACAAGCTTTCCAACCATGCCCCATGACCCTTTGGACGCACCCATGGAGTCCTAGCAAGCCTCCCAACGCCTAGCGCCATGTGACTAGTGCGCCTGTGTCTATGTCGCCCCATCAATAGCTCTCGCCAGCGTCCAGTGGCATGCCGATGCCAACAGTGCCCCTCGACATGCTGCGCCCCGACGCGTGCCCGTTGTTAGTGCAATCAACCCATGCCCTGCAGCCAAACCTAGAGCGCAGACCGTGATGCTAAAGATAAGGTTGCAGCCCCTCCAAGTACGCCAATGGACTTGCTTTTACCTTATACTTATAGGAGTCTAGGTCCCTTTTGTTGTATATATCGAGTAGTTTTACTTCCTGTATTTTCATTATGATTCTCTTAGCTTCTTTGTGTCTAGTCTTGTAACTTTGGTTAATTTTTTTAAGCATTATTAAGGGGATCAAGTAGTCAAACTTTCAAGCAAGCAAACAATTCTCTATATTGGTGCCTCTCCCCCTCAACACCGTGTTGCCTTTCTGTAATATCTTTCATTAATGTGATCAAGCTTTATTTCATTCTCATTCTTTTTTTTTTTCTCTCAATTATTTTTGACATTGGTTTTCCGTACGGCACTGACAGTCTCGTTTAGCTTACGGAGGGGACCCAGGTTAGTGGAAAGTAACCACACGGACATCGGTTGCTTAGTCTTACGTCGCCTTTATAAGAAATATCAAGAATGCGCCGTGTAACAGATTGTATGAATAGGGTACGAGCAGTTTCAATGAGATGCCTATTCTTTCGTTCAGCTGCCCCATTTTGTTGAGATGTGTTTGGACAAAATGTTTGATAAATGATCACATGAGAGTTCATAAACCGCTGAAATAGGGAAGACAAATACTCTAGGGAAACGGGAACGAGTATGCTTACCGAGCTGACTTGACTTACACTTTAAAGTGAACAAGTGAGACAAACCAAGTACCATTTTTTGAGGTTTTGATAAATTGGGATGTCCCAACCGTTTATGGAATAAATCTGGTGAATCAGTAATAGGGCAAACTGTTGAAGAAAGACAAGACGTGAGTCCATATGATTTAGCAAGGATAAGGTAATAAAGTCCATTTGATTTATGCCCTGTACTAATAATCCGCTTCGTCATGCGTTCCTGTATAAAAACAAGGTTATCAAGAAATAAAATCGAGCATTTAAGCGATTTGGCTAAGCGACTAATGACTATGAGATTAAAAGGACTATCAGAACATAAAGAACTGAATCCAAAGGCAAGTAAGGACGTGGACTTGCTTGACCTATTCCAGTTGCCATGGTTTGAGACCCTTTGGCCATTGTGACGGTTGGAAAGATTGAGAATACGATATAGTAGTGAAAAAAGATTTGTTACTAGAAGTGTGATAAGATGCACCCGAATCAATGAACCAAGAGTCGGATCAAGAAAATTGGGAGACAAGTCACGCTATTACCTGTTTGTACAATAGAGGCTATCTCAAAAGATGTCTGCTTACGTGCTTTGTAATGAAGGAACTTAATATAATCCGGTAAAGAAACCATTCAACTATTCAAAGTATTAGTTTCCATTTTTTACGATTAAATTCAAATTACTTCCGAGTATAGACAAGTAACGATGTCCAGAGAGAATATGGCCAGAAGCACTTGCAAAAAACTGCAAGATGATTGAACTTGCTGGAATATGTTGCTGGAAAATTCTGATTTTACGGAAATTCTCAGATCTAACTTGTGAGTCCTAGCTGAATCCCAAAGAATATGAGAAGCTACTGCTCACGCCGGGAAACACTGTTCAAGCAGCAACCACTATTGTATTTGGGAAAAATAAAAAAGCACTGCTCACCAGAATACGTTGTTCACTGTTATCGAGTGAGTAGGCTCGGACAGTGAAGAAAAAATAGGAGCAGTCGCTGGAATATGAAAAAGAAAGTCGCTGGAATCTGGAACTTTCCGCTGGAAAAAAAGAAGTGGTTGAAACTTTGTGTAATCTGGATGGGTAGGCTCGGTGAGGGTAGGCTCTAAATCACCTCCTGAATAAGCTGTTCTAATGAAGTTTAACCAAAAAGTGGCCGGAAAAAGCTTCACGTGCTGGCGCGTGAGTTGGAATCTCGCTGGAAAATATTCTGCCCCGTGAGGGCGCATGAGAGGGGTTCTGTTGGATATATTTTTACTGTTTAGTCGCCGGAAGCCGATCTACCTCGTGGTAGTGTTGGTTTTTGCACTAGTCTGATGGAAAATAAATTTCACGCTGATAGACCTACAGTCACCGGAAAATTTCCAGTTACTGGTATTCTTGCACAATGATGAATCTTTGGCTGCTTTGTTAGCATGTGAGAAATAGCATGGAAAATATATATTATTCATGTTTATTTATTATAATAATACAAGGAGCCTATTTATATCTATGTTCTAAAAATACATACTACTCCTATTCCAATGTGGGACTAAGCATACTAATATATACATAAACTATCTAACAACATTTTGTTTGAGTGGGAGTGGTACCAGAATTAGGTACAGAGGTATTTCTTGTATTCTCTTATATGTCTCTAATGCCTACCTCTGTTTAATAGGTTCGAGCTGGTTGTTTCTCGGAGATTCCCCCTAGCTCTTTGGCTGGACATCCACTTCTGAGTTTCGTTTTCAACTCTTTACAGGTAATATGTATTGCTAAACCTAACATGCATTGGTAATGGTCTAATGGTTTCTTCAAGTTGCTTCAGGTTCAGAAGTTATTAATGCCCATTTACCTACTTAAATGGCTAACAGGTTTCGTCTTCATTTGATCTAGCCATTGAAGTTCTCACTGAACTTGTGAGTCGACATGAGGTAAAAGATTCATTTTCTTCTATGGTAAATTATGTGAGATTCTCCACTGGTTTCTTTATTTATTTTAAGAAAAATAGAGAAGGGATGGGAAAATACATATACTCTCCCCATGAATTGGACATTTGGAGCGTGAAGTAACATATCATGGATGGTCCAACATTGGATAGACCAATTACGAAGATGAGTCCGGCTCTGGCCATTTAAAAAAAAATATCCAACCCAAAACCTTAAAACTATATGTAAAGTGACCAAGATCTTTATCTTATAACTCATCTAAGACGTATTTAAGCTAACACCCTCACATTGTGATTCAATTTTGGGGTTCACACACAAATTTAGTCGTAAGTTTACTATTTTGAGAATTGGGTAGCCAAAAGTTGGCCTGATACGCTGTTAACAAAACGGACCTTAAGCCTTACTTAACTCCAAAAGTTAACTTAATTGACATTCTAACACCCACCCTCTAGGGTTGGACATCTGGAATGTGCTAACTTATATAGTCGTCTCGTGTGGATTGTGTAAGGGCTTTTTTTGATAAGTAATTGTAGAGACTGTATTGATGTATAACAACAGAAGTTGAAGTAGTTACAAGTTACATCCAAAGAGAATTAAACATTACATCGACTGTAAAGTGCTTAGAAAATCTATCAAGATGAGGGGCTTTAAAACATTGACTGTGGCCAAGTTACACCATTGGTAACAGAGGTGGCCAGGATTTTCCGGGTGTCAAAAAGTAAACAGTATAGAGGCTTACAGTGGCTGGGGGCTGCGGACTGACAGTCTGTGGTGTAGCAGCGGCGGAAAGGCAATGTGAAGGTGAGTGTCGGACAATGAAGATGAAGTGGTGCTGGCAGAGGAATTGGGGAAGAGGGTTTTATTTTTGACGCGAGATAGAAGGTTTTGTGGGAAAAAAGAAACTTTTGGGAGCCGGTTTAGACATAATTTGGTTGAAATTTGAAAAAGAAAAAGTATTTGAAATTGGCGTTGATCTTTCATAAAAAGAAGATGAGAAAAATCAACAAGAATTAAAATATAAAAACAAGTTACCAGGAACTAAAGAAAAAGAAAGAATATAAGAGGACAATAGAATAGGTGAACTCGGATGTCTCTGTGACTAATTGTTGCAGCAAACAAAAAGATTAAAGTTGCTAGTAGCTAGCTGGAGTCGAATTCCAGCAGCTTAGGTTAAATATTTGACCCTTTGCGACTGGCGGCACCCTGAGCGATTCGAAATGTGGGTGCCTCTTTAATATAATTATACTATTTCTTCTATATGTCTACATACACACACTGTTGACCGATGATTGTGGGTGGCGATGCACCCTTCCTCTCTATGTAGACCGCCCCTGATTGGTACTCTTATGTGTAAGGATGCAGGGAAGATGTGAATCATTTGCTGCTCCATTGCCCGATAGCGTACTGGTTGTGGTATACCATATGAAACATATTTGGGGTGGAACAAATAATACCAAAAAGTATTAGATATATGTTTGCAGGGTGAGAGTGCTGAAGAAAGAAATAATGGGAAGAGCATGGGAGATAGCTCTGTTGGAAATCATGTGAACTATATGGAAAGAAAGAGAAGCGCGTTTGAATAATTGAAAATATATGTGCATGATTGAGTGCTATTAGTAGCGAATCATACTTGTTAATATTTCTACTTTTGTTGTGCATATTGTATGGGGGATCCTCCCTTTCAAACAATAAAATTACTTATTTCATCAAAAAGAAACTAATATGGGATCCGTCTGAAAGATTTACGCCACACAAAATTGGTCTAAGTTAGTTCTCTTCTTTGGATTTTAAACAAACCTCTTGTACTTTTGTGTTTGCAGTGTATACCACAAGTTTTGTTATGCAAAGTTGGATTTCTTAGAGATATACTTCTTCTCCCAGCTCTTAACAGTGGAGACGAGACTGTGATAAGTGGTCTTGCTTGTTTTTTGTCAGAAATTGGTCATGCTGTAAGTATTTTCAAACTTCCGAGCTGGAAAAGGGTCTTTTACGCTATTGATTCTTGCAGTCAAATAGACTAAATGAGTCCTACCTATGCTTCAAAAACTTAGCATCAAGGATCTGCAAAACTAATTAGCTATTTTTTCCCTTTATAATAGGCCCCGTCTTTGATTGCTGAAGCAAGTCCTGAAGCATTTGTACTGACTGATGCACTCTTGAGGTCAGATGCCATTTCTTATATTTGCTTTATGTGTTGCAAGCGACTCATTTACAAGGTTCAAAGTATGAAAGCATAAAATCCTGGTTCTATCATCGTTGATTGACTCCATCGTAAGCATAGTTAACTGTAAATCTGAAGCTTTCTTTATACTTCCCCTATTGCTGGCTTCTTTCACCAAGAGAGGCGCTTGCATTAATGAATTCAATTGAGATATAAAGTAGAAGAATCAGTTGGTCCCAAGTGAAGTTAATGCTCCTTTATCTAGTTGACACTGTCTATCCTGATATGTTCTCCAGTTGTATTTTATAAGGAATAGGCTGTTTGAGAATTAATCTTAGAGTAGATTATTGGGGATACTGTCAACATTGTTTTTGCTATTATCTAGAAGTTGTGAAGCTTCTTTTCTATTTCACTGCCGATAGCATTTTTCTGTGTACTTTTCCCCATTTAAATACAGTTTTAATTTAATTTTGAGATCATGTGGCTTGAAGTTGAAGAAAATTATTTATGCGATTTCCGCTGGAGTTACTAATGCTCTTTTGTTTTTGTTTTTGTTTTTGTTTTTCCTTTCCTTCCCTGAGCCGAGGGTCGATTGGAAACAGCCTCTCTGCCCTTTCGGGTAGGGGTAAGGCCTGTCTACATATTACCCTCCCCAGACCCCACTTGGTGGGACTATACTGGATAGTTGTTGTTGTTGTTGTTGTTGTGGCTTGAAGTTGAAGGTTTTGTGGATCTGGTTGAAAAATGGTGGAACTTCTATAAGGTGCAGGGATCTCTAGAACCCAGGTATTAGCCAGTAAACTGAGAATATTAAAGAATGATATAAAAAAAATGGAGCTCTGAGGTGTTTGGCAGAATTGAAGTCAAGAAACAGCTACTATTCTGTAAAAAATACATCAACTGGACAGAGTTACAGTAGAAACATGGTCAATGAGGGTTCATATAACCGACCACAAGCTTGTTTGAGATTGAGGCGTAGTTATTATTTGTTTGACAAGAGTTACAGAAGATAGAAATCTGAAAGAGGAGGAAATAGCTACAAGGAACACACTGGAAAAAAATTTGGAAGTGACTGGTAAAGTTGAAGAGACATCTTGGTGAGAAAAATCCAGATATTTATGGATTATGGTTAAGGGCAGTGTTTTGGATAGCGTGTGGCGACAAATAGCAACGAGGGCCCGCTTCAGTGAGGCGAGAGGCGCGCAGCGAAGCGCTCGCCTTTTTTATGTGAAGAGACAATTTATACAAAAAAATAAAATATTAAATATATAACTAAAAACTCAAAAACAATAATATATTAGTAAATATATCAATTCAAAATTAAAAACTCAATAGTAAATTCATAAACTAAAAGTCTAAAACAAGCAACATCAATTCTATCGGATGATGCCATTTCAATACTATTTTATAGAAAAAAAAATTATCAAGTCAATATGCAATTAATTCTGCTCTATAACTGAAAAGGGGGGAAATTTCAGGTTTGAAACTTTGAAGAAGTTCTCTACCTCTGCCCAACAGTGGAAGAATTGAAAAAACAGAGCAACAAAAAGAAAAAAAAGAGAAGAAAAAGAAAAACGAAAAAAAAAACAGAGCAAAAACAGACTATCTGTTCTGTTTTTTGCTGCATTGTCGCTCGACAAAAAACAGAGCAAAAAAAATAGAAAGAAGAAAGAAGAAAGAAGAAAGAAGAAAGAAGAAAGAAGAAGAAGAAAGGAAACTCGAAGAAGAAGAGAAGCATGCCTGGGCTGGGTCGACTTGGATGAAGAAGAAACTTGAAGCTTTCAGATGAATAAGATGGTTAGGCTTGGTCAAAATCTCCTTGGGTCGACTTGGCTGCTCTATTGTTCGAAGGTTGAAGAAGAAAGAAACTTCTGAGAGCTCAAAGCCCTAATCGCGACCTTTTTCTTTAGTCTATGCCCTTTTTTTTTTAAAAAGCGACGCTACAGTCGCATCTCGCTACGCTGTCGCCTCTCACTACACGGGCAGAGGCGAGCGCTTTCTGTAAATCGCAACACAACGGAGAAGAAAAGCGAAGACAGCTCGCATCGCTACGCCTCATGCTATTAGCGCCGAGGCGAGCGATATTTACAACATTGGTTAAGGGAATGGGACAAGAACATTTTTTGAGATGATGGCAAACACACAGAAGGTATAACAACATTGATAAACTGCTGGTTGATGGAACAGAAACTGTGGATCCAGATGCAATAAAAGGGTAAATCTTGAGTTATTACAAAAATATGTTCCATGAAGCAGAAAGTTGGAGCCCAGATTGGATGGACCAAGATTTGAGAAAAATTTCAGAGCCAGACAGGGAATGGCTGCAGAAATCCTTTCCAGAGGAAAAAGTTCTCATGACCTTAAGAAACAGGGCAGGAGATAAAGCTCGTGAAATCTGATGGAAACTTTGGAATATTTACACTTGGAAGAGAATTTTGAAAAGAGTCTAAATGCAACCTTCTGCCAATTGTGGGACTATACTGGGTTTATAGTTGTTGTCTAAATGCAACCTTCATTGCATTATCTCCAAAAATGAACGACGCTACATAGCATTGGGATTTTATACAATATGCCCTTTAGGCAGTGTCTAAAAAGATCATAGCTAAAGTCCTCATCGAGAGGCTAAAAAGTGTAATGGGCAGATTGATCTCAGGCATACAGATGCATTTATCCATGGCAGAAAAATTACGGATGCAATTTTAGTTGCCGATGAGTGTTAGACTCAAGAATGAGGTAAGGAGAAGCTGGAATAGTTTGTAAATTAGACTTGGAAAAGGCCTAAGACACCACCTAAACAGGTCTTTTCTGTTGAAATTGTTGGTACACGAGATTTTCTGACAAATGGGTAAATTGGATGAAAGATTGCATTGCCTCTGTGATGTTCTCTATCCTCATTAATGGCAGACCAGTGGGCTACTTCCCATCAAAAAGAGGCACAAGGCAAGGGGATCTCATCTCTCGTTACGGTAAGTATTTGGAGCTTTGAGCAAGATGTTGAAAATCACAGGCAGAAAAGGCTGGATGACTGGAACAAAGAGTTTAGAGTGGGAAATGGGGGTGATAATCAGCTGGATCTTTCACATTTGCTGTACGCAAATGTTACCTTTATACTATCAGTACTTCCCGTAAATCTGTCCAACAGCTTCATGTTTCCGGTGAACATAGTGAACAACATTTAATCCCTGGCTGCAATACTAGTATATAAATGTAACATTTTCATGCTACTTACCTTGGTTTACCACTGGGCGCTAAACATAGACAAGGAGTAATCTTGAAAGGTGTGCTGGGTAAGACTTACATTAATAAATAATGTCTTAGACAGGATACCGAGTGCAAGTTCAGTGCCGAGCCGAGGGAAGCGGGCACGGACGTGAGGCTTGGATCGCATGTCATTCCCAAGAGAGGCAGTTTCAAGTACCTTGGATCGGTTATCCAGTGGGATGGGGAGATCGACGAGGATGTCACAGACCGTATAGGGGTGGGGTGGATGAAATGGAGGTTAACATCTGGAGTTGTGTGTGACAAGAAAGTGCCACCGCTACTCAAAGGTAAGTTTTATAATGCGGTGGTTAGACCGGCCGTGTTGTATGGGGATAATTGTTGGCCAGTTAAGAACTCACATATCCAGAAGATGAAAGTAATAGAAATGAATATGTTGAGGTGGATGTGCGGGCACACTAGGACAGATAAGATTAAGAATGAAGATATTCGGGAGAAGGCGGGCGTGGCTCCATGGATGACAAGATGCGGGAAGCGAGGCTCAGATGGTTCGGGCACGTACAGAGGAGAAGCCCAGATGCCTGGTAAGGAGGTGCGAGCTGTTGGCGTTGGTGGGTACGAGGAGATGTAGAGGGCGGCCCAAGAATTATTGAGGAGAGGTGATCAGGAGGGATATGGCGAGGCTTCGGATCTCCGAGGACATGGCCCTCGATAGGAAGCTGTGGAGGTCGAGTATTAAGGTTGTAGGTTAGGAGGTAGTTGAGCATATTTCTAACTCGTAACAGTGTGAGGCTAGTTTGATAGGATTTTGTCTTAGACTGCTAGTGGCCAATGTTGTGTTCACACTACTCTTCCGTTTTCATAGTGTCGGGCCTTATTTACTGGTTATTGTTTTTGCTTTCCATCTGTTTACCGGTTCTTGTGATGTTATTATTATTGCTATGATTTTTGTTGATGGTACTGATATATTGTCTCTTTTCGTCTTCTTGAGCCGAGGGTCTATCGGAAAAAGCCTCTCTACCCCCTCGGGGTAAAGGTAAGGTCTGCGTACATACTACCCTCCCCAGACCCTACTTGTGGGATTTTACTTGGTCGTTGTTATTGTTGTTGTAGGAGATGCGGACATAGTACTTGTCTCTACATGTATTGACAAGCTAAAGAGGGATTTCCTATGGTCGGAATTCAGAGAGCCATAAATTTAATCTAGAGTCACCACTCCTAAACAGTGTGGTGAAATAGGGCAAGGGACTTGAAACTAAATCACAAAGCTTTAAAATGGTTTTGGAGGTTTAGCAGTGATTAAGATGTTTTATGAAAAAAGTTTTCGCTACACAATATGGAACGGTAAACTGTTGGTGTACCAAACAAGTGATATGTTCCTCTGGGTTTGCACTACGGAAACAAATAAGAAACTTATGGGGAGAATTTAAATAATTGACAGTGATATCAGCTGATGATGGGAGGAAGAAATAAATGTGGGAGGATCCTTGGCTAGAGGAATCCCCATAATGATTTCCTTCCCAGATTTGTACAGCTTAGCTCCGAAACAACTAGCCATAGTGGCAGATAGACTTGGAGATGGATGGAATTTAGTGCTCAGAAGAAATTGCTTCGACTGGAAAATAGAAAGGCTGGCTCAATCTTTTTTGCAACTTGACAGCTTCCATTTATTAGCAAAAGAGCAGGACATATTATTTTGGAAAGCTGATAGCAAAGGCAAGTTTACCGTGAAGTCTTGCTAAAATTTTATGCAAACCAGCCCGTGGAGGTTGATTTGGAAGATGAAAGCCTCCCAAAGAGCAGCCTGTTTTGGCTGGTTAGCAATGTCAGAAGCATGTTTAACTCAAGACATACAAGAAAAAGGGTGCATTATCTGTACTAGGTGCTACATGTGCACAACGATATTGAATCTACTAATCATATTCTCCTTCGTTGTACATACACGTTGTAATGGTGCCTTAATCTATTAGTATTTTGGGATTCAATGAGTGATGCCTCAATTTATTAAAGAAGCTCTGTTGGCATGGAAGGACAGAATGTCAGGAAGCACCTCTGGCAGATCTGGAACACGATTCCCATTTGCATTTTTTGGATAATTTGGGGAGAAAGAAGCAAGAGATGCTTTGAAGACAAATACACAACATATGTTTGTCTTAGGTCTTGTTTTCACATATAATACCTGGTGTAATATGAAGCTACAAGATGTTTTTGTAAATTTCTTAGAATCCCTTCAATCATGGGGGGATAGGGATGTTCTATTTTGTTGTACATAATTTGTGGGACCTTCATGGTCCATCTAATAAAACATCAATAGAACATTAATAAAACATCTTTTACTTGTTTTAGAAAAATGCAGTTTTAATACATCTCAGTATCTGACATGCCCTGTCTGATGGCAGTTGTGTTTCATTTCCAAGTGAAGATTGGGAGATTGCAGACTCGACTTTGCAGTTCTGGTGCTTTTACCTTTTCCTGATGAAGTTACTTTTGTACAAACTGGGGCCTGTTACTTAGCTATTGACAGGGTCCAGAGCAGATTGCTAAAATGAAATGTGTAGTTCAAACGGTTCCCCTATCCAAGAACACTCTCGCTTTGCAGGTGCAGTCTTGCCAGCTTCATCCTGGGCCTGGATGTAGATAGTGGAGAAAATGTTAAGAGCGTCAAGGTCTTATTTTTTCCTGTTTTCTCGGCGTTGTTGGATGCTCTTTTGTTGCGTTCTCAGGTTAGCTTCTATTTGCATGCATTTGTAGTCATATTGTTTCTTTATTAGCTTATATTTATTTCCATCCCACAAATTGCTCTATTGGCCTCTCTTTTCATTAACTAGCATGTGGATTTGTTGGATTTTACAATAAAGTTATATGGCAACTTCTATTCTTCACGGGGAGTGTATCTGTGATAATTGAAAGAATATTGTGCTTATAGACCTATCACTCAACAAGGTTTCCTAAGGTATCACATATGGAAAGAATATTGTGCTTATAGACTTATCACTCAACAAGGTTTCCTAAGGTATCACATATGGGGATATTTTCCAAATTATTCCCTTTCCCCGGTTTCATCTTTCGTTTAGGTGCTACTTTCATTGTGATCATCTGGAAATTGGAGGGAAAATATGCCCCTTGGCTGAGGTATCACGGTTGTTTGCAAATTGTATCATTTCTCACTCTACTCTTAAGCTTTACATCTCTGTCTCCTCAAGAATGTGTAAGGTATATTTCCGTTGTGAGATCTCAATACCTGAGCTAGACTGAGTGACCTCAATATCCAGAAAGTACTTTAATCTGCCCAGATGCTAGTGTGAAAGTGCTGAAAGAGATGTTGGTTCAACTTAATAATACTATCCTGATCATTGTCGATAATAACAATATCGTTACATAAACCACCAAATAAATACAGAAATTTGAAGCAAAGTGCTGATAAAACACAGATTGATAAGCTTCATTACGAGTCATGTCAAACTCTTGGATAACTTTGCTGAACCTACCAAACTAGACTCGAGGAGACTGATTTAGACCATAAAGTAACTGGCGCAAGCGACATACAAGGCTACTAAACTCCCTATGAGCAACAAAACCAGGCGATTGCTCCGTATAAACTTTATCCTTAAGATCACTATGAAGAAAAAACATTCTTAATGCCCAACTGATAGAGAGGCCAATAGCGAATAAAAGTCATGGATAGAAAAAGGCGAACTGATGCTAATTTAGCCACGTGAGAGAAAGTATTACTGTAATCGAGCCGAAATATCCGAGTATATCCTTTGGCAACAAGACGAGCCTTAAGTCGATCAACCTGGCCATCCGGACCAACTTTGACTGCATAAACCCAATGACAACCAACATTAATTTTACTTGAAGGAATAGGAACAAGTTTCCAAGTACCACCCGTATGCAAAGCAGAAGTCTCGTCAATCATAGCTTGTCACCGTCCTGGATGAGACATTGCTTCACTTTTAGACTTACAGATGGAAATAGAGTACAAAGAAGATGCAAAAGCATAATGGGTGATGACATACAATGACAAGTTAAACCGACATAATTGGGATTAGGATTAATTGTGGTTTGTATACCTTTCCAAGGTGCAATCGGTGGACTAGGAGGAGACAAGTCCGCAGTAGGAGCAGAGTCAGGTGCAGGACTTGAATCAGCTGGGCGTGGCCGACAGTGATAAGTCAAGAGTGTGTTACGGATCTAGAAGGAGCAACACTAAACTCCTTAACGGTTGGTATGGGTAAGACTTCTGTGGCTCAGAGTGTAGGAGGAGCTACAGTAAACTCCTCAAAAGTCGGTATAGGTAAGACCTCAGATATATCAATGTGGTCAGAAGAGGTAAAGTAAGCTCTAGACTCAAAAAATGTGACATTAGCTGACATAAGGTACCTATAAAGATCAGGTGAGAAACAACAATATCCTTTCTGAACACGAGAATAACCAAGGAAGGCACATTTGAGAGCAAGATGAGCTAACTTATCTTTCCCTTGGGCTAAGTTATGAACGAAATATGTGCTCCCAAAAATACGAGGGGGAAGAGAGTATAAAGGTGATTGGGGAAACAATACAATGCAGAATCTGATTCTGGATTAAGGCTGTATGGTGGGCTGGGCCTGGCCCGGGACCGGACCGGGCCCGCGGGCTAAACGGGCCAAACGGTC
>MU722644.1:3879-69245 GCA_026770625.1 Nicotiana glauca
ATATGGAGATTAAGCATGGAATTAGTGTAAATATTGCGTTTTGGTGGAAAAACCTAGAAAATTATAAACTTGGATTTTAGCCACGATTTTGAGTATGGAATTAGGATAAAATTATATATTTGAATTCCTAAGGTCATGGGTAACTTTTACCTTCGAGAAAATTTGGATTTCCGGGCACGTGGGCCCGGGGGCATTTTGGTCATTTCACTAAACAAAGTTGGAAATTCGTATAATATGAATTGTTAACAAATATTAGTGTATATTCTCATTAGTTTGTCATTAATTGGCTAGTTTGGGTGCATTGTGCATTGGTTCAAGCCTTCGGGAGGATATAGAATGCCGATTTCGAGTCTTCGGAGCGAGGTGAGTCTCCTTTCTAATTCTGTGAAGGGGAACTTACCCCATAGGTGAAGTGAATGATTAAGTGCTCCTATTTGTGGGGGCTACGTACGCACGATGTGACGAGAGTCCGTGCGTAGCTACTATTATGCTATTGTCCGGCTAGATTAGGACCCAGAAAGCATGCTACATTTGAATTAAATCATGAACTCATTGATGACTTGAGTTGTTTAAACTCTCTTTGATCAGTAAACAAAATTTAAAAGAGATTAAACATCACTCCTGAACTGTTAAACAGAGAACTTGACTATTTGGATAATTAATCCTCAATAAAATTTGAATTGGTCATCTGAGCACGTATATTATGTACCGCGTCGCATGGATGATTCGCGAGCGGGGTAATAAATCAAATCACATTAATAATTTGGATTTTCTAAAGACTTAAGCTTCGTTTTTCTCTATTAATAAAAGAGAATTGACTTCTTCCTGGATATTTGCTCCACGTTGACTTCCTGACTGTTTATTTGTCTGGTGTGTTTATTTTGGAACGGGCCGATCGCCTCGGCAGATTAATAGATGCATCTATAGGCGCGCCGTCGACCCTTGGCAAGTGCACATTTATTTCTGTTGGAGCGGGCCGTCGCCTCGGTATGATTTGCGCATGCCTGTGTTGCTGCCCAAACTCAATTGAGTTATTGTTGCCCTTTTGTGGCTTAAACGTATTTGGATTATGTTTTTAAGAGGAGTTTGGGAAATTTCCTATGAAGGAATTATGTGTTTACTTGTTTCTTTTATTTGGATAAAAATCATGCTAAATAATAAATCCACTGTTGATATGTATATTGAGAATAAATGATCATTGGACCATTAGAGTGTGTCAAATTTGACCATCTCGTCTCTACCCCTTCGGGATTAGACGGGACACTCACCGAGTACACGTCGATTGCGTACTCATACTACACTTCTGTGCATTTTTATTGCACCGGTTCTTGATATACTAGCGACCTACTGGGCGCAGCAGCATGGACGATTCAGGGACTAGGTGAGCTGCAAATTGCGAGGCGTCCTGCAACTAGAGTAGTTCCTTTCTGTACTTGATTTATTTATTTCCTGTCCATTGTATTCCGGACAGAGATTGTATTTTATTTCATCATTAGTAGTCGCTCATGCACTTGTGACACCGAGTTCTGGGATGGTTTTCGAAAGGTTTAATTTAATTGTTATTGTTAATTTGAATTGAAGCAAAACCTATTCATTTGTGAAATGGAAGGAAAAATTTTGGAATTTCATGTATTTAAAAAGGATTTTTAAATCGGTAATCTAATTGGCTGGCCTGACAGCGGTGTCCGGTGCCACCACGACCCTTAGTGGATTTTGGGTCATGATAGCTTAGGAGAAAGAGAGATAGAGAGACATATTATTGCATATTAGAGAAGTGGGAGCAACATCAGTCCGTTACAAGGTGGGGTGAGTTCCCTTTATATAAGAGAGGGGACCCGATATCGTACAAGTGTATTAATTGTAAGAGTACACGGATGGGACGGCTTGACACAAGACATCGCGATGGGCTCTAGGTAGGCCGGATTCGTCAGTTGTAGCCATGTGCATAAGAGATTTCCTCCTTTTTCCCTGTCTCGACACCCCCTTTTTCTAAGGCAAAATCGGTTTTACGACATTCGGGAGGACAACTCTATTCCCGTTTGGGATTTGGGTTTTTGAATTGGAGAGTCGCCGCCTAATGATTATAGTGCGTTTAGGACACTTTAAGAAGGGTTTGAGTTGAAGAAACCAGAGTTCGGGTAAGGGCTAGAAATCATCTCGAGGGAAAGGTGTTAGGCACACCTCAAGATCCACTAGTGTGGTCCCGGCCATGTTACAATTGTGACTTTACAAGTAAATAATCATGGCTCAAATAATAACTTGCATACAACATTGCAATTAGGTTGAAACTTGTGAAAGCAAGTAGAAAGAGAGCAGAATTTTGAGAGGCTTAAACAATTCTAAAGAAAGCAATCAAAGACAAACAAAGGAAACGGGGTCCTAGGTTTGTGATTAATATGGATAACTTCAATGCAATACCCAACAATCACTTCTCAAAAGAGGGGTAGCACGTGATATTAGCGCATCGGTCATCATCTCCATATTCTACCCTTCCCACCCCGTAAAGTTTATTTAAATGCGTGATTCGGTCACGAAAGCTTATTGCGTGCCATTACCCGTCCCATCCTATAAGTCCTAGAGTGTTTTTAGGACTACTATTCCTACAGGGTAAGGACTAGGTTGAACCCTTCGGTTTAAAAGACAAAATGGTAGGAGACATGTGTAACAAGTAGGACTAAATATAAAGGGAACATACAAAGGCAAATAAAAGGGTTCACAAATCCTTCCACAGATAAACATGTAATCAGCACGTTTCAAACACACTTAAGGTCTCAAAGTTAGAGATTTTTAAAGAAAAGGAACGAGTGACAGCAGTCGGTGTAAATAAAAAGCTAAGGGAACTGTTAAAACCTAGTTTGAAAAGGTAAAGACTTGAAAATACAGTAGTTTAAATCAAGGCAACACGATTCTAGGCAGAAAAGGTAGCCCAGCTGTTTGAAAACTTAATAGAGCAAGAATCAGAAAATCAGTAAGTGTAGATACGTGATTTCGAAAGACTTGTTTCCAGATAGAGATGGATTTTCAGTAAAAGAGTGACCTCCAGAAAGCCACAACATGAATGAGAGTGGCAGAATTTAAATGAAACAAAAGCTGATTAGTCTTAAACTGATAAGAACATGGTTAATCGATTCTTATTAGGGCCTAAAGCTTGCCTAGGCGACGTATAGGTTGCCTAATTACCCTAAAGGGGTAAACATGCATATTAATCCCATTTTTAAAAGGACGTAGTTAACCAAAGTTGTATTAACAGTTTTAACTCTACTGGTGAGGCGTTCAGCTAATTGCAACTCGGACAGAATAAAACCCTAGGTGACATGATGTCTAATGCACACAATAGTCCTAAAACATGGTCTCTAAATGCCAGTGAGAATGCAGCAGTAGTTTTATGACAATTACTCGTTGGTTATTAACGGATCATGATTACGAAATGAGTATGATAACTGGCTGAAAGTAAGAGCCTAAAAATAGGATTGCTAGTATATGAGATGTATGTCCTATACAGGATATCTATTGCACAAATAAGTAAGTAAAGTCCTATAAGCATGTTTTCTACCCATTACTTTAAACTAAGCATGCATAACCCCTCCCAATTTCACTATAACCCCAATCAGTTGTTTACAAGTTATTACAAACCATGATAGCTGAATTACAGTAATAAAGAAAAATAAGAAGTTATTCCATAGGGAGCCTTCAACCCGGCCCAATCTTCCAACCTCACTTCTTTCGAGTTTCACAGCCATAGTCTGGGTGCGGCAAAGCTCCCTATGGCCCCATTAGGTCCCTGGCAAATACCGACACCCAAACATTTACCAAAAATGTTGAAAAAGTGTAGTGTGGAATTACCAGCCTTGTGCGTCAAAGTTCCGTGGGTACTCTGAGGTACCCAAAGAAATGTTTACATGAAGGTGGTAGAACACAATCTCTAAGAGTATTGAGAGTATGTGATAGAGTTTTTTTAAAGAAATTGAGTTGAGAAAGGAAAACAATTTAAAAATGATCTATATACAATCAGTTCAAGAAAACAATAGAAGAGTGTGTCCGTTTTTGTAAGAAGGTGAGACAATCTCAGTCTGGAATATCACACATAGTTCAGGGAAGCAAACACAAACATGGGACAGGGGACCTGGGGACAAGTAGTTCACATGTAAGAGCAAATTGCACATACATAGACATCAGAGAAAAAGCATTTCAGAACTTAAACAGTCACAACATAATTCATCCTAAAAGGTTCAGGATGACATGCTGATAATGTACTGGGGTTAGGGGTAGGCAAGAACATGCATTAAACAAATAAGGGAAGCAGTAGGCATGCTGAATTAAAGGAAAGATAGTCACATCATTGAACTTACACAGAGGCATGCTAATTGCAATGAGAACAGCAGAGCCATAAGTAGAAGCAAAAAAGAAACAACAGGAAATGCAATACACCTAAAAATATGTTATTTTGGAAACTGTAAATCAAATACAGGACATACCAGTCAATAATGAGATAATATAGAACAGTAATGTATGGGGAAGTAGAGCAGTAGTGTGTGCAGACCAAGAGAAGCATTGTATAGAGCAATACAACAGTAGAGTAACAAGTTAATCAGTCTTGGCTTTCAGCCGACTAGGTAACCAGTAGTCAATAGGAGAAGTGAGAGAGAATGTGTAGAAAAATAAGAGAGAACAGTTAGTATGCTTATGTGTGAAAGCGAGAATTCAAAATAGTCTTTGTTCGTATGTATGCTAAAGAGGGTAGACTATTTATAGTTTTGAAAACAAGTGGAAAATAAGGTAACACATATAGACTGATCATAATTTTAGAAATAATGCCAATTAGAATCAATTAAAGACTCAGACTCCCTTCAATTAGGGAATCATAGTTCAAACAGGTACAAATTGTATCAAATAAGGAAAATAATTGTTTCCAAGACTGATATTTCCATAACAGGAATAGTAAAAGTATGATGCATGTGATAAGGACTAAATACAGAATATTTTCAAGTAAATAAAGTATAATGACAGCATATTGTTCACACAAATTAGTTCAAAGAATCACGGATGAGATTGAAAATCACAGGCAATCAGTACTAAGTAAGGAGAGCATTTCACAAATAAGGAAGTGATTAAAAAATCAGAATAAAACTTCTAAGGAAAACATATACAAAATTAGGGATTCAAAGAGATGCACAAAATCAACAGGATAATTGGTAAACAATGAACAATTAGTCCTATTAAACACAATAGGCATGAAAATCAGAGAACCCTAAGAAAGAAATCACAGAATCAGTAGAAGGCTGGAACTCTAATAGAGAAATTAAAGCATAGACATCGGAGAATAACTGGAAGATCACACGAACAAGGGAATAAAACAAACACAAACACATAATACTTCAAAAAAAATCAGAAGATATAGTGAGTTCGAAAGGGGTTCAGAAAACCCTGGTTTTTTTAAAAAAGGAACAAAGCGTTTAAACTTGAGAAATCATGAAGATCGCGTAGAGAGTAGTGTAAAACATAAAGGTGTGAGTTAAAATTGTTAATAAAATAGAGATTTGAGAGGTCTGGGTAGAGATTAGGGTTTTGTAAGAAACCAGTGAGAACTAAGAAAAACCTGGTTGTAAAAATCAGCAATAATAGTGTCCACATCACCATCGTACCAAAACCCATCAGAGAAAGGTCGAAGAAAGACCAGGCAGAGCTTTCAGTGACCACCCCGAATGGTGGAGGCTCCTGGGTCTCAAAGATAAAGGGAATCAATGAGATAAGGCTTCACGGAGACTGTTGGTCGAAAGAGGTGAGGTTGGAGGTGGCCGGATTAGTGGTGAGTTGATCGAAGGAGAAGAGAACCAGAAGGTTCCAGAGAGAAGGGAGAGGGAGAGTCAATATAATCAAATCTGGGTCGTTGATCTCATTTGATCAACGGCTCAGATTAAATTAGAGCTGGGCCAGGTTGATTAATTGAAATATGCATCGATCCAATAGGGGTTAGGAATGGGTAAATTGAGTGCTAAAATTGAAATCCGAATGGGCTATAATTGCAATGAAATGAGGTTAAATGTTAAATAGCCAATTTTTCTTTTTTTATTTTGTATAAAATAGTTAAAATGATTTTTAAAACAAAATAAAAGCACTGAACTAATTAATAATGTATAAGTATTAATTTAAAAATACTGAAAATAATTTGATATTTATGAAATGATATTAATTGTAAAATAGGCTATAATTGTAATTACATGCAATTTAGCTTTTAAATACCAAATAAATTTGTAAAAAATATTCAAAAAATGAACTTAATTATGTTTTGGTGTAACTATGAGAATAAAATAAGTTATTCACCAAAAATGATAATTTTGGGAATAATTATTGAATTTTATAGTATTAAAATAATCAATAAATTGGTTTTTAAAATCTTTTAAAATTTTTAGAAAAATACCAAAACACTTGGGTATGCTGGTGTATATATATATATATATATATATATATATATATATATATATATATATATATATATATATATATATATATATATATTATTTTCAAAGTATTTAAAGTATAAAAAATAACAAGGGAAAAATTGGGTATCAACACCGGCTTCGAGCCTGACTCCCTTCGAGCTGGACCTCGACGAGCCCTAAGGCCGGGAACTCGATCGGGTCTTTCCACCCTCGGGGTCTCGAGGAAAACTCCCGAAACATCCTTGATAGCAAAAAATCAAATCTTCTGATTTTGTCGCGTACAGATAGTCTCCGTGTTTCTCATGACGAAGTGATGGGAAATGATTCTGACACTCTACTCCTCTAGCTCCCTTTGGCCACATTATGCTGGCAATTTGAATTATGGCACAGTCTTCTACGGCAGATGGCGTGTCTCGTAGGTCTCTTTTCAATGTCCTGTCATTTCCGCTCCTCGAGGCGACAATACTACTGCCAGTTCATTTTTCCAAGGAAGTAGTAATCACCCCCACCGGTCCATCTTCCAGAGCATTGATGACCATGTTATTTTTCTCCTATAAATGAGGGATATTCGTGGCATTGCATCCTTCACTCCAATAATTCTACTGGTATGCTTTGCTTCTTTCTTTCACATCATATTTTTTTACCCTTGATTATCTTAACGAAGGCTCTCCGTTCAAGGGTTGTCTAGAGAAGTTTATCCGGGTTGCGTCAAGGCCTCCCTTTGTGTGAACATAAACATGCTGTTACTCTATTGACGCTGTCGCCGAGATATAGGTCGGTGCTCCTACCGTCCGCCCGATATGTCGATGGATGGAGAGTCCATTTTTCCTTTGCGTAGATGGTCGTTTGGATTATGCACCGATGTTCACTCTTCTACCTAGGCCTGGTGTGGCACTTCATTCCTAGGGCTCTTTGTTTCCCAAGCGACAAAGTGCCACCACCGGCCGTCCAGGCAGGGGCTCGCTGAACCATCAAGTTTTGGCTTTGACGGCCATATCTCTTTCCTCTGCCTCCTCTGCATCCCCTTCTTTTCCTTCCTCGCATCTTCCCTGATAGAGACCTCTTAGGGGATCGAGTTGGGAACCAATGGGAGGTAGAGGTCAAAGGAATCACCCTCGAGGATATGTGCTCAAGAGTGGGGTGCTCGGGTATGCTAATAGCGAAGATGAACCTTCGAGGGCGGATCGGGCGCCCTGGTTTCATCGTATGTACATCCTTCTGCTCCTCATGTTTAGGCGTAGATCCTTTTAAGTCTTTATACCTTATATGTAACGACCCTCTGGGGGATTTGTACTTAAATACTTCATAAATGAGAATTAAACTTTGTTGACCCTTGCTTTTGAATTTGTCGCTGTTTTCTGTATACTTTCATGCCCTTCGAGGCTCTTCGAATGTACCTTTATATGTAGTCGATTGCTGATATTAATTCTCGACATGGGTGTTTGCTTAGATATTTCACTGATTGATAGGGACTCGTTCAGATCCTATGATCACCCCTTAGCCAACCCCAGGCCGGCCCGACAGATCAGTGCCGTAAGACTCTCCCAAGCTATGCCGGGTTCTGAGGCCTCCGAGGCACTGCCTTAGATGCAGGACACCTTTGGGTATCCCGAAACCTTTATTGGTTTGGATGAAGATGATCTCTTGAGGCTGCATAAGATAGACTTCTGCTCCTCTCTTGGCGCTTTGTTTGTTCTTTTATCATTTCAGGGGTTTTAAATGCCTTCTTTCGTTTATAGGCCATCGTAGTCTGCCATAGTGGCTGTGTTCTGGACTCTAACCGGTTAGCAAGGCTCTTCCCCAATCTTTTTGTCGCACTTAGGCTTGGCGATGGACCAACCAGATAAGCTCGGTCAGTCGGGGCCCGCTGGTTCATTTGGAGATCATGCGTCGAATTTTGGGGCCTTCGGGGATGCTACCCTTGACAAAGGTCAGCTTCGGGTGCCTTGATGTGCCCTGTTGATTTTGAATTAGATAACTCTTTCAGGGAGTGCAAGGTTGGCTTCAGTTTTACGGAGTCTGCCTATATTTGGGGTGCTTCTTCGGGACCTCATGGAGCTTTGGAGGTCCGAGCTCCCAGGGTTTACTTCTCCAGAGAGGTAATTTCAGACCCGGGCTCATGCCTTGCTTCTGATACTGGTGCTTCGGAGCTCATGGAGGCCTTATTTTGTGGGGGCCAGGTGGCCTCGAATGCGGAACGCTATCTTGAGTCATGGAGATAATTAAGGTGGCTCACCGAGCTTAGCTATTTGTTAGAGAGCATTCTATGGGTTGGGCCTCAACCCCTTTATTTGTACTGAGGATATTGGCTTCTTGGAGCTTTTATATCGAGCAGGCGACTCGTCGTTGCCTCTTGCATATAAGAGGGGTGGCTTCGGCCTATCCGTGAGACTTCACTATTTTTTGGGTAGATGCTCTCCTGTTTTGGCATAGGGCTTCCTATCGTTTTAGAGTCGATGCTTTATTGTTTTGTTTTGTCAGTTTTTCCATTTCCATGGCAGCCTCCCCTGAGCCGGTACGACAAAGGGCGAAAAGTGTTGTCCTCGACGCTAGAGAACAGAATGATTTCGTTTTGGAGATGGCATCTTTGATAAGAGAGGAACATCTGGAGATGGTGAGGCGATACTTTATGTGGAGAAAGGGGGAGATACTGCGGGTATTTTCCCCCAGCGAAGGTATCGCGGACTGCACCATTTTGCATTTGGCCCTCTTGATAAGGACGTGCTTGACTTTTGCTTAAAGTATGGAGTTACACTGCTGCAGATTCATCCGTCGTTTTGGCGAACAGTGCTGATGATGTGATTCTTCGAAGAAAAGGCCGGATTTGAGTTTTTGCTTGATCATCTCATCAGGCTGTATCGGCCTTTTCACCATCGAGGGCTGCTAACCTTGAGGGGTCGCTTGTCCACGTCCTTTGTTATTGATGACGAGGAAGGCGAGGATCCAGAGTGGGCCCGCTGGTTTGTCCGAGTTAAGATGGCTGATATCATTCCTGCAGAGTTCCTAGCGTTCCCCGTAGAGTGGAACTATGCACTTAAGTGGGGCGCTTCGCAGTTCTTTTAGTTTTTACCCATAGAGAAAGTCGGCCAAATAACTAGTTTTATTCCCTCTGCTACAGCAACTTCGTGGTCGTTGGGTCGAGTTCATGATTTGCCCGGCTGGGTACGTGAGCTGGTAATCCATTCGTCTTGCGATGAATGTAGGTGGCAAGCTGTGTCTCGCATTAGGTGGGGAGAGGATGATCAAGGTACGTGCGTATGTTGCTTTTCTTCTGCCGATGTGCAATTGAGGCGGCATTTTCCCAGCTTATTTACGCTGGACAAATTGATCATGTAGACGTTGGGCAGTTCTTTGGGACGAGGCATCGTTCTTCTGTATAGGAGATGGAGTCGTCGGCCTCCGAGCTGAGAGATTGTAGTATTAATGGGGTTCGGGACCCATCATGCAATAAAGATTCTAGTGACATTGGCCGGGCTCGTATTTATGTGGACGGGGCATCAGCTAAGCCGGTTGTCCCCGAGATACTTGTTTCTCGGCGAGCGATATTGCCAAGAATAGGTTATGTCTTTGAGAGATCTTATCATCTTTATTTTGCGGGGAGTTCATGCATAATTCTTTCATATCCTATGTCCTCCTTTCCTCGTTGAATCTATCTTGCATAGGACTGTGATAGGCTCAAGCTCGAGTTGCTTCATCAAAAGGCCAAGCTTTTGAGGGTTCGGGATGAGGGAGAATCCCTTAAGCTTCTTTGCAAGGACAAAAAAGTTGAGCTGCAGCATTGGCGGTGTGAGGCATATCGGAGCTCGAACTACGGGAGCAATTTGGCGGAGCAGGTAACTTCCTGTAGTGCATTCCTTGCATCTTTATAATGTTGAGGCTAACTTCTTATTGCCATATCAGTTGCAGAAAAATACAGAGGCCTTGGATCACCTCAAAGGCGAGTTGAACCGTGTCAGGGCAGCCTTCGAGGAATTAAGGGTCCAAGTGCGGACTCAAGATTTGGAGGAGATGAGCGTCTCGGCTAGGATCCCTACCTTCGAGGTCTAGCTTAACTTGACCCGTGATAACACCAAAGTTCAGGCAGATATGATCGATAGGCTTGAGTCTTACCTTTCGAAGGTTAGGGCCGAGATAATCGAGGCCCGAGAGGAAGAAGCGCTAAGACAAACTAGGGCGCATCATGAGATGACGATTTGCGTAAAGGAGGTTGTTGATGCCCAATTCGAGTTGAGGCAAGCCCTTGATCATGAGAAGAGGATTGAGGAATATATTTGCTGCCGGTCTTGGAGGGAAGTATTCGAGGAGGTCGGAGCGAGAGGCTTTATCTTCTCGGAGGAATTTTCTCAAGCAAGGGCAGACGAGAGCGATGCTCAGTCACGCCTTATGGATGTTGCGGAGGGCGATCTTGATGGGCTGTAGCTCTTCGGCCCAAAATATAGATCCTACCGTTATGTAACCTAGTTTCCGGCGCGCAGTGGGAGTTCCCACAGATGGAGGATGTTTTCTTTCGTATATAATATATAAGGAGATTTTTTAAAGCATTATTTCTTCTGTACCGTTTTTCCGTTGATGCTCTTAGTTGCTTAGATTGTTTTACAAGATCGATCCCTGATTCGTGCTGTGGATAAAACTCCGATTGGATTTCTGACCTTTTTCTCGTCTTCATGGGCGGCGGGTGATGACCCTAGGTGCTCCTGGACCGAAGCATTTTTGCAGGCGCGTAGCCTGCAGTTCCGCCGCGACTGTTGATAGTGTCATCGGGGCCTTTATTTTGTATGGATATGGTGATTGAATTGTTCTCGGGCTCAGTCTCTAAGTTGAGATCCGGCTCAAGTTTGATTTACCCTTGAGCATGTTTGGGCTGGCGATAATGATTCCCATTCTATTCCCTTTGGGCTACCGCCCCATTGTAGCAAGATGCGATGTAACTTGGATCGTTTCTTCCATTCACGCCATGTAGATGATGGCTCTATTTTTTCGGTATCGGCTTGTGCACAGGGGATTTGCTTGGATATGCCGATCCAGTGAGGGTTTCTCGAGGGTTATCTGTGGCTTTGACTCATGTCCGATGTTGGTCGCTGGTGTATGACAAAGTCTCGACCGGATATTCGTCCCCGCTTCGCTCGAATTGCTCCGGAGCACCTGGGTATTTTTTGTTCGGGTTTTGGGCAAAGGCTCGTGCCACCCTACTATTCAGGACCGACACCGGTCTCATTTGTCTTGTCGGATAGAGAGGCATGGTTTCCCGCGATATTTTTTTTCTTATTCTTTTCTTGACTTTTGGTGTATTGAGCCCTTTTGCATTGCTTTGATGGCGTTAGCGTGTTCTTCCACGGATCGTGTTAGTATGGTGAGTGGGTCCCCGAGATTTGATGTCAAATAATGATGTCGCGTCATGGTCTCTTTTGAGGGAATTTCTTTGAATCTCCTCATCAGGATGGGCCCGAGCTCTCCATTATGGATGTCTTCATTCCCGAACAGGCATGCGCGAGTGGTGATATACCCGTGAGCACTTGAGGTCCCATCATTCCCAAGGAGTCTCGTTGTTTTTGTCTTTTGCAGAATAGGTCCCGGGATCGTATCTCCGGGAAACGGTTGCTGTAGGAGTCTCCGTGGGTGTGAGTCGATCCTTTCGATAATGTCTTCCAGCACCCTTACAATTATAGGATAGGTCGTTGGCTCGTCGTCGCCCGATACCTCAGGTACTGGCTCGAAGTGAGGAGATATTTTTGGTGCTACCGCGCCAAAAGTCTCCGGGTGGTTCTATAGCTAAGGGATAGCCAACTGTTGTTCCTGCAACATTTCAAAAATAATACGAAGGTTAACTTCCCGTTCTTCCCGGGCTGGGATTTTTCGGGTTTCCTGTTGGTTAGCGCGTCGCGTGCCGCCATCGAAGTGCAAGACTTCATTACCCCGATGTGCAGCGTATAAATCCATATCCACTCGGGCCGATCTGGATGCATTATCGAGGCCCTGCGGTGTCGCACCAGCCATTAGGATGGCTGTACTTTCTTCTTTGCGATTTTTGGGGTTATCATCCTCGATTCCCCTCATCAGGCTGATAATTAACCTGAAATAGAAAGGTCTTGGCAAGAAAAAGTGTGAAAAGTAACGTACATTTAAGTGATAAACCTAGCAAGAAAATAATCACTATTATTTTTAGCCCCACGGTGGGCGCTAAACTGTTTACCGTGAAAATGGCAACAACAATTAAATTTTTAAATGGGGCTCTAAAAATACGCGATGTGTTCCCAAATTTGATAGTCTCTCGTCTTTGTCGCCTGATATTTTCATAGAACAAAATAAACATGGGGATCAAAGTAAGACTCCACAAGAAGAAAAAGTTTCTGAGGTTAGTGTTGATCAGTCTTCAGGTACTCATGTCTCGAAGTTTGTTGTACCAACGGAATATCTAAAGAAAGAAAACATAGAAAACATTTTTACCATCTCTACTGAAGGGATAGAGTATGGGGTCACCTCTACTATGCCTGAGTCTTAGGGAAAGAGACTTAGTCGTTAGTGGGAGAAGGAACGTCGTGCTCTTTGAAAATCCTGCACTAGAAGAAACTACTAGGACCCTTCTTGAAGGACCTAACCCCTCTCCTAAGGAAACATGTCAAGGAAGTTCTTCCCAGGTCAGTTTGGATCGTTCTCCTTCTTCTCACATTGATGTTGAACCTTTGGAAATCTTGGCGCATAATATAAGGTGCAGTGATAATGATGATTAGGATAATGTTGCTCTAGATGTATTCATTGCTAGAAGGAGGCCAGTAGACACTCCTAATCCCTTACCTAAGAGACCTACTATGAGTTTGCAGAAAAGGGAAGTTGTTGAGTCTGCCCTGTAGAGGAGTAAAAGGAGTAATAAGAAGAAGAAAAAGAGGCTGGTAAAAAATGGTGAGGTTGTGTGTGACGAGAACATTCCTGTAGTGGAATTACATGAGGAAGTTGTAGAGGAACCAAGTTCTTTAGCCAAGAGGTCTTAGAAAAAGAAGTGATTTGCTGAAAATGATTCAGAGAAAAGTGTTGCTACGCTAGTTCAAAGTCAGTGAAAAGTGGTGACAAGTTGAAACAAGTAGTGGCTGAAGAGTCACTGTCTAATGAGGATATCTTAGTGAAATCAAATGGCAAAGGTAAGTCTAGTGTGATTTCTGGTAAAAGAAAGTTGGAACTGTGAGGGAACCCGGTTCTGCAAAGAGAGTGAAATGTGAAAGTATGTCCGATAAAGAAAGGCTGAGGTACCAGAAGTATGTCAAATTCCAACAGTGGGGACATCTGTTCAAAGTGGATGTGCCCAATGTCTATGATGATGATGTACAAAGTTTCTATGCAGACCTCTTTACTGTTGAAACTGACCATATATGTGCTCTGGTCAATGGAGTTGATATTGTTTGGGATGCTGCTCTACTTGGAGACATACTTAAAGTCCCCGGTGATGGTATGTCCTGAGTTAAGAATATGTGTGGCTCTAATTTTAGCAATGCTATTATAATGGAAGGAGTAGTCCAGCGGGAGGAACGGTTACATAAGAAAGCTCTGCTTCCTGTTTATCAGCTTCTGTTTGAGTTTGTATACAGGGTCCTTCTACCCCGTTCTGAGAGGAGCACCATCACTTCTAAGTCTGATCTGTATTTGATGGAAGCACTAGATGGGTTTCGATCTGTTAATCTACCAGCCATAATAATTGAGAGCATGCAAAAGGTGGAAATTTTAAAAGATGGAAATCATGGTCTTCCTTATGGATTTCTTCTCACACAGGTCTTCATATTCTTTGATGTTCCTTTGGACAGCCCATGATAGGGACTAAGAAGGAGACCTTTTCTCAAACTACTTTGTAGGAATGTGAGTGTGTTGAAAAAGGTGGAGAGGTAGGAAGTACTTCAACAATCTTCCAGCTTATTAATGCCCAGAACGGTGCTACTGAGGATATTTTGAAGTTGAAGGCAAGGAATGTTATTCTGGAGAAACAGTAGGCTCAAGAGGCATCAGGATCAAATGTAGAGATTGCTCGTCTGACCAAATAAAATGCTGATCTTCTGAAACAGGTTGAGAACCTAAAGGAGAAACTACTCGCAAGGAAAATATTGTCCAATGCTCGAATTGATCACGTTCTCAACACTCTTGTTGCGACTTCTAAGCCCTCTCCCTTCAGTGTCCTCTAGGCAAATCCTTCAGTGACCAGTTTTTGTTTAAACTTTTTTGATATGATGACTAGTGGTAGTTGTTTTTTTTTGTATGGATGGAATTCAGTTGCTCTGCTCCCCCTGTTACAGTGCAAATTTGCCTTTGTTATAATGGCAAATGCTCATGTTTTATAAGTTATGAAAACTATCCTCTTTTGCTATAACTGCTTATGTTTCTCTATTTCTATTCTCTATCATATGGTGTGCACATATGTGGTGTGAGTTAGCTAGGCTAGACTTCTTTATGTTGATTGCTTGTTTGTATATTTTTAATGATGGTAAAAGGGGAATTATAATTGAAACATGGATCTGATTAAGGGGGGAGCAAAAAGTCAAGGGTAACTTGTAAAGTTCCTATTACTTTATTTGGTTTATTTTTATCTGAAAATGTGTTATCAATTTCTAAGTTTGCCATCATCAAAAAACGAGAAATTGATGTGTTTACCATACCTTAGCTTTATGTTTTGATGATATAACAAGTTTATTGTCAAAGATCCAGATAAGGGACCTGACACACTTGGTACACAACTCAATCAACAAACTCGAGTTAATGTGAGTTGCGATAACTTTAGAATATAAAGAATCAACGCAGGGACCTGATCCCCTTGTGTTTCCCTAACAGCAGTACGATGTTAATTGTTCATAGCTGGAAAGTGACTGCCTGTACTGAACACGCAAACAGTGCAGCACAGTACTGTAGTAACTCCCCTTTGACCAACCAAGTGATTACAACATTCAAGTTATGTCATCCAGGTTGCATTAACAATAGTATTACAACAAAACATCACTTGAATGCTTGAGAGTTCATTCAAGCACTCCAATAGAACATCTGTTAAGCATTCAATTCTCAAGTGCATCAAGAACAAAGTACAACACTACCAAGTATCTTGTATGTCCTCTGTTGAGTTGTAACTTTGTAATTGTTCTTCTGGTAATTCCAACTTTTCTTATCTAGAATCTTTAATTATGAACCCCTTGTAAACCATAAACCTTCAGTGTTTGCATCGTGTCTAGAGTTTGTCATGAGTTGAAGTCTTTGTAATAGGTGCATTGAAAAGTCGCTTGTAATATGTGTATTAAAGTTTGTGATGGATTAAGAGTTTAATACCTACATTGTAGTCTAAATTTGCTCATAGTGATGTTTAAATCCTACCAATGTAGGTCGTGGTTTTTTTATCCTCTTGAGCATGGATTTTACCATATAAAATTCCCTGTTCCATTTACTTACTGCTTCATTAGCACTAATAGTGGAAACCTATAGAGGACCTGGTCTCTATATAGTTTGGTGGACTCATATATTCTATTTCTCCATCAACCCTTGTTCTGAATATTCCAATCTTTCTATTGACATAGTGGCAATTTCTTTCCATTCGTTGATTGCTTCCAAATCCACTTTGTGTTATTCAAGATGCATAGCTTTAGACAAGAAGGCCCTTTTGCGCAACCTCCTATACTTCACATGTGTTTCAGCAACATCATCTCTGATCCTATTTTTTAGATTAATTCCAGGCTTGACGTCTCTTGCTATATCTTCTACAAGCCATGATGGGTAGAAGTACCCATGACCAGCATGATACCTATCTGGCTCAATAGTTTCATTTTTTACAATGACGTTATGGTTCCAAAATGTTGTCCTCAAACTCAAATGTAATGATACGCCCTATTAAATATGCTTTATATTTGACTATGTTAGAAACCTAAGGTAAAACATATAAACTTCTTGCTTGTCTCATTACCCTTATAGGAGCATAATGATAGATGCCCCTCAACCTCGATCAGTATCGGATGAGTAGTTTCTCTTGACCTGATGATACACTTACTGCTAGGAAACAATTAAACCATCCAATGTACCTGCTTCGTCGTTAGATTATTGAAAAAACACACCCAACGAAGAGTATTTCTAGATTGTCTGAACCTGTGTGGAAAAAATGCTATTTTCTTTGGGTGATGGTAAGCTATGTAGTCATTAAATAGTCATCGCAGAAGCTCTTGGCGATATCCTCCTCTCTGAAAGTGTTCCAATAACCACGCTTAGAGTAATAGATTACAACCTTAGAAGTATCCTGCACCAGTCCAAAGCGCGGTATATTTTGGCTAAGATCATGGGGATGATGGTATAAGTCTGTCCCTTAATGCCTTACATCAATGTTCTGGTAACCATGTCTAGACGAGTGTGGATCCTCCCCCCCCCCCCTTTTATTGGAAATATCAACAACAACCAAGAAGCAGACGAAGAACACAGAAACTCGACGGTGCTTCCAACCCAAAGAAGTAATGGAAAGTTCCTCCTGATGATGACGATATGACTTACCATGCTCGTAATGCTCATAAAGAAATTCAAATGGGATGTATGATTTCATCAAACAAAGCAACTCATCATTTTTCTTGAAACCTAGCAATTTTAGAAAATCGCGATAGGTATGATTCTCTAGCACTAATAACCCTGGACTATCCCAAGGCAGCTTAGCGAAGCCTCCTATTTCTTCGAGGAGAGGAGTCATCTCTATGTTGCCAAAGCGGAATACGACCCTTTTCTCATCCTAGAACATAGTAGTAGTCTCGATCAATGACCTATTTGGTCGGATGTCGAGCAAAGACGGCAAGTTACCAAGGACCCTTCACACATGATTCCTGTCGCAAGGTGTGAGATTTTTCCATAAATCAAGTAGCATAGGTGGGATGTTTTGGATGATGTCAAACCTGGGGACTTTGTGCTTCATTTTTTGCAAAGAAATAAAGTTAGCCCTTTCCCCCTCCAAATTCGGCCATTTACACAATAATGACTAACATATTGGCATGTTTCTACTAGTAATGCGCATAACATGGTAGTGTCCATTGGGATTGTGGAAATCCCGTCGGGCTTTGGGCAAGGATTATCTTAGTGGTCTATTACGTTAAGAACGTCATAACCCATACTAGGTTTAACATGATGCATGCTCATTTGTTATTGGAGCAAGGTTTGTAGGATAGTCTAGAGTGGTACTCTCAATTGGACAACTTGAGAGGGAAAGGCGCAGGACCATCAACTGCACCATTGATCGACTAGTCTACCGCATATAAGCCTTTCCGATTTAAAAAAGGGTAACTCAAGAAGAGCGTGGACACTCATCAAGTGCCACTATGTTGATAATTGGCACGAGTGGAGTATGATATGGACCACGCTTTATCTAAAGATAATAACACATTGCCAATTATTTGCATGATAAATATGTTAAATAGTAAATAAAGTAATAAGGTAAACATGGAAATCACAAAAAAGAAAGACAGAGGAAGAAGTTAATTCGTGGAATATATTCACGAATGTCATAAAGCAAGTAAAGGATTAGGGATAGGAGATTCATGATATATCGATCTTTAAATAAAATGAAGAGCAGTTATAGCAAATAATGGTCAACATGGAAAGGATGTGCATATTATTACAAATTTAAACAAATAAAGGTGGATAAGGGAAGGGATGCGCATGTCCCGACGGATATAAACAAATAAAGGTGAACGAGAAAGGGATGCGCTTGTTAAAACAAATTTAAACAAAATAAAATTGGAGAAGGGTACGGATATGCATGTTATAACAAAGAAGATAATCCACATAGTCTAAGTTCATTGTGGTAAGAGCTTAAATATAAATCCCCAGAAGAGTCGCCATACTGTCGCAACTCATTTTCTCGCAAAAGTGTGTTTCGACATGTGACAACTCTTTTAGGTGGGAGATAGAGTGTTAAAAGAAGAAGAGTTGATATCTAATGGTTTTAAGGTGCTTTAGGACACCTACTTGGGACTATGCCCATCAAAACATCTCACAAGCCATAAAATAACTCAAGAAAGACCAAATAGTGACAAATCGACTATAGGACCCAGATATTAAAATACACAAAAGTCACTTAAACAAAGCAGTTTGGCTGATTTAGCAGATATAACGAGGAAAAAAATTGAGTGTCAAAGATAGCTCAAGTCTCAATAGTAAAAAGAATAACCAAGAGACCCCAAATTCTAGTATGTTAGAGTTTACAAGAGTCTCAAATGGACCCTGAGTAGTGCTCACACTAGGGAAATCAGTAGAAAGAGTTTTGATGGCATTGTCTTTCAACCGGCCAAGGGCGGTAGATCCATAATAGTGTAGCTAACAAATAGGGTGAGAGAATAATGATCAAATGATTGAATTCAAAGAGATGCACTTATATTTTAGAATCAAACATAATAGGGGTGGTTAAACAAAGAACATACAAGCAAAGAGAATCAACAAAACTCAAAGAGCATGGTTGATATCACAAGGTCAAACACTCAGCATATTAGGCAGAATTTTGACAGAGGCATGGGAATCACGTTTTCCTAAGATTATAGGTTCAACATACGAGAGTCCACAATGCTAAAAAAATTTAGAATAGAGCGTCAAACTGAAGTATTTCAAATGTCAATCTAGTATAATAACAATTCTAGTATGAATGTTCTAATAATGTCCCAAATATCATATCAACATACCAATGGTGCAACTTTGACAATATCATGAAAACTTAACATGATGGAGGATAGGGCATAGTACAGAAACTTAGGACAATGAAAAGGGTATATTAGTTACTCATTAACAGGCATAAAAGGGAAAATGGAATGTTTCTCCTAAAATCCTAAGTGATTCTAGGGATCAGTACAGAAGGGAAACATTGGAGTAAAGCTTAAAGTAGTGTTTCATACAGTTGTGGCTAGTACACAAATAACAATCTATTAAAGACACGACTCAACACTATATGATTCATTCAAAGTGGAGGGAGGTTTTCATAGAGTTGTAGTAGTATCAAAAGCAAGGTATGAAGAAAATTCTATAATTAACAACATTTAGTCACAACAGTCAGATTCATATCAAAATAGGCAACATTGAAGCTCAAAAAACTAAAAGTATTCAGATGCAAGAGATACAGAACTGATTCCAGAAGAAAACAAAGAACCAACGTAGAAGTGCAGGCCATAGTGAAAAACACATACCATCCTAACACAAACTAAGAACAAAGTAGTAAACTATGTCACGCATTCATTCAACTATCATAGAATAACAAAGGAGTATTGAGCATAGTCATAATAGTGCAATATTAGGGAATCACAACTAAATCATGCTTATAGAATTCAAACACATATATCTATGCAAAAGGGATGAAAGAACATTAACATTGCAAGGGTTAAAAACACTAACCAATAGCAAAATTATACGAGCAAAAGAATAATAAAGAGCTTAGTAGCAAGAACCCCAGGTCTCTGATGCTTCAAAGTTCACAAGAGCCTTGTAAAGGCTCGACAATTGTTTGCATAGGAGGAGGTGATAATACTATGGCCCTGGCCTTTAGCTGGCCAAAGAGCCGAGTATTTTAGAGAAGGGAAGCGAGTGAGGAAAGTATATAGTGTAATATGAGTGATCACCTCTCCTTTTTAGAGGGGAATTGGGGAAAGGTTTATATAGTAGCAGATTTAAATGAACAAACAAGGAAAATCATCAGTCAAATACAAGGAAGGAAAGAATATCACATGTAAACAAAAAAATCAGTAAGGAAAAGGGGAAACTCTCAAACCCTAGTTAACAGAAATCAAATATTCAACCAAAAACCAAGGGGAATCAGCCTCGCATCGTCTTCCCATGAGTGTAGAAAGATGGAATATTGTCTAAATATTGAAGACGTATTCCACATGATTCCATGTCTGGTACTTGTCAAAAATAAGCAAGTATCAAGTAATGCCAAAATCGTGTAAGTGACAGAAGAATCGAGCATATACGTAAGGGGAATCATGGATCGATTCCAAATTAGAACCGGAGTTGGGAGATTTATAAGAGGTGACTGCTAGGATTTGAGAGGAAAAGAGAGAACATGTGGAGGAAAATGGGGCGACGGTCTTTAGGAAAATAAGGATTAGGGTTAGGGTGAGGGATATAAGGAGAGTGGGGGGAGTGTTGTGAGTCATTGATCATATTTGATTAACGTCTACGATTTAAAAAACAAGGTAGGTCAGATTTTGGGATAGGTAGGTTTATTAGGTCGCTTGGGACATAGGTTGTTGGGCCAGGGGTCTATTTGGAACTTAATTGGTCCCAAATTAATGCAAATTTTGGGCAAGATTTTAAACATAAAATTAGGGGGAAATAATTTAATAAAAAAATTAAATAAAATATAAGAATTCTATTTATGTGAATTAATAATTTAAAACAAAATTAGGAGATTATAAAAATGTAAGATACTATTTTGACCTTGAATAAAATGACAAATGCAATAAAATTGTAAAATATAGGCTATTATTGCAAGATTGTAGAAATAGCTTAAAAATGCTAATGTAATTATAGAAAATAAAGTAAAAATATTTGATACATGCATTATGCGTGAAAATAATAATTTTAGGTAATTAAGTCATCACATAATAATTTGAAGGAGTAGTTAATAAATATTCAAGTAATTTAAATGCAAGAAAATTAATTTTAAAGCTCTAAAAATATAAAAAATTTACATTATTATAGACGTAGGAAGCCCTTTTTTAAAAAGTTAATTACTAATATACCCTTCTAAAAAACTTAACAATCCTATATAAAATGAAAAATTCAACGTTCCCATGCAACGTTTTGTGCTTTCTTAGTAATAGTCACAACCTTCCAAATCTATCTTCCTTTTAAGTTAGATTAATATTTCCACATTATAATTTCATTCCATTCACTTTTGAAGTTGTCAATTATTAACAGATGTAAAATGATGTTTTTATGCAATTTTTATTTTCCTGCGCAAACAAGTGAATCGTCGCGCCCAATAAGTTGATTGAAAAGGGATAAGGTGCATTTAATATTTTCCCAACAAAGATGCTCTTCATTTCATTAAAAAAATATGAAAGACGAAGAAATATTGCATGTTGAATGTGGATATATGCGATGGCCCGAAAGGTCATCTTGTATTTTAGAATCCGATTCGGGGTTCCGAGCCCTTCAAAATTATATTTTATTTTTTTCAATTTACGTGCACAGTCTAGGCGCATTTCAGAAAAACCTTTATGTGAAAATTTGAGAAAATAATAAGTTTTGCCTTTAAAAGTTGATTTTAGTTTATATCGGTCAATATTTTGTGTGAACAGACCAGGACCTGTATTTTGACGGTCCCGAAGCATCCGTAGTAAAATATGGGACCTGGGCGCAGGAATCAAATTCTGAGGTCCCTAGCCCGAGAAATTAATTTTTGATGAAAATTGTTAAACTAAAACTATGGTGTTAAGAATTTGGTTAATAATTGATCTTGTTGATACATAGTGCATATTGTTGTTCCGGATCCCGGTAAAGGTCCGTTCTAATATATATACCTTATCTGTGAAATTTGGTAAGAAACGAGACCGATTTGACATGATTCGGACCTTTAGTTGAGAAAATAGAACTTTTGAACGTTCTTGAAAATTTCATGCAATTTGGAACTAAATTCATAGTTCTAGGTGTTATTTTGGCAATTTGATTGCTCGAGCAAGTTCGTATGATATTTTAAGATTTGTATGAATTTTTGGTTTGGAGCCCCGAGGGCTTGGGTGAGTTTCGGATAGCCTACGGGATATTCTAGACTAAGAAAATATGGTATTTTTGCTGTAGCAGTTGTTCTGATATGCCCTTCTTTGCGCTTGCGTAGGTAGTATTGTGAACTCGAAAGGTAAAGATGGGGCAAGGGAAATTTCTTCTTCGCGAACACGAAGAACAGGTTGCGAATGCGGAGTAGCGGGGGTTTTACCCTTCGCGAACGCGAAGCGTAGGACCTGGGGGATGGGAGAGTAACTCATTGCAAACGCAACACTTGGATCGCGAGCGCGGAGGCTGGGAGGATATACCTTCGCGAATGCGATGGGTTACTCGCGAACGCGTAGACCAATAGGGCCAAAGCTTCGTGAACGCGACAGACCTCTCGCGAACGCGAATAAGACTTGTCCAGTGTCTTAAAAATAGAGCCAAAATGGGAAAGGGTAAAAAATTTCATATATTCTTTTCTAGAACTCGGCCTGGGTCGATTTTTGAAGAGGGATTTCAACACCAAATCATAAGTTCGTGTTCTTAAACTCATCACTTTCAATTTCCATCAGCACTCATTAGATTTCTAGCCCTCAATCTTGTTCTTTCATGGTGGAATTAGGAATTTTAGGAAGAATTGAGGATTTTGCAAAATTGAGAATTTAGACCTCGATTAGGGGTCGGATTTCAAAACTAATTTCATATTTGGGCTCAGAGGTGAATGGGTTTTGGTCTGAACCTCGAATTTTGACCAAGCGGGCCTAGTATCGTTTTTTACTTTTTGGAAAAAATATAAGGAAACATGTAATTATGCATTGGAATATATTTCTTTAGCGTTAATTGGTGTTATTATGTTAGTTATGACCAGATGCGAGTAGATTGGAGGTAGAATCTAGAGGAAAAGCGGTAATTGAGCTTTGAATTAGCCTTTGGTTTGAGTTAAGTGTTGTGGGTAAACTTAGCTTGAGGGACTAGGTGTTGTTTTCTATTTTCTATGTGTTGGGTTTTGAGTACGACGTATAGGTGAGGTGACAAGTACGTATATGTTTTTATCGGGTCATAGCTTGGGGCGAGTCTTATACTTTTGACTATTGTATTCTTTATTCGTATTGTTCATCCTTAAACTGGTTATTCTTCATGTTAAAAATTCTTATCATTTTTTCTTGGAATTAGATATTGGTTGAGTAATGACTCAAGTTGAGATTTATATTGTGAAGTTAAATATTGAAACGAGGCTTGTTATTGATAATTCCAAAAACCGGGTAGTTAATGTTTTGTTGTTTGGATATGGAAGAGTGTAAAGCACGAAGAGTGATGTCGTGCGATTTCTATACTCATTATCATTGTTCATTTTTATTGTTATGGTGAGGACGAGAGTAAAAGCACGAAGGGTGAAGCCGTGCACTTGTTTTGGTTTGTTCTTTACTGTTTTATTCTCATGATTTCGTACCCCACATATATTTTACCCCTCTCATTATTAGGTGTTTAGTTTCTATTGTATGTTATTATGCTTGTATATTGCTTCACTATACAGGGTTATATATGTGTCATGTCCTAGCCTCGTCACTACTTCGTCGAGGTTATCCTCGGCACTTACTAGTATATGGGGTCGGTTGTACTGATACTGCACCCTGCACTCTCTGTGTAGATGTATCGGACCGGGCAGACCCGAGTGAACTGATGCCTTCAGTCCAACATGAGACCCAAGATAGATCTGCCGGTGTCCGCAGACCCTTGAGTCCCCTTCTAGTTATCGTATATTTCCTGTTTTCTTTTAATTCGAGAATAGTTGTATGTTCCTTAAACCAGTATTTGTAGTGCCTCTTAGATGTTCGTGGATTATGGCATCGGATTTTGGGTAGTGGCGTATTAGTTTTTGGAGTATTATGGGTTTCCGCACTTATTTACTTTATTTTTCTTAATTATTGTCATTTACTATTTTGGATAGTGGTTAGCATTTTAAGTCTTTATCCATTTGCTTGTCTAGCAAATTGAATGCGCCATCACGATGTCGGCGGTGGGAAATCCGGGGCTTAACAAGTTGGTGAGCGCTAGGTTGCCTAAGCCTCATAATTCACGAACAAGCTAGGTAGACTCTGAGGGATCAGTACGGAGACGCCTATGCTAATCCCCTAGAGGCAACAGAGATTAGGAAAAATTTCACTTTTATTCTTCTTTGTCTTATTATTGATCTCTCAATTCTAATTGAACTTTCTACTCTTGTTCTTTTGCATATGTCGAGAACGCGTACCGCTTTATCAGGTGATTAGCAGCTCAGGCCCCAAGTGGCAGCTCCTATGAGGGGTAGAGGACGAGGTCGAGGCCGTCTAGAGGTTGAGGTAGGGGCATGGCACTGCCTAGAGCTCAAGTAGCAGCACCGGTAGCGGAGCCTCGGGTGGAGTTTGATGATAAGGTCCCGTCCCACACTGTTACTGCCAGACCAGCTTAGGTTCCAGAGAATTCATAGCCACCCCAGTGTTCATGATGTTTTGGTTCGTCTAGTGGTCCTTATGGAAAGTGTTACTTAGGCTGGCACATTTCCGGTAGCACCAGCTATCTCTCACGCTGGGGGAGGAGCCCAGACTCCCGCTACTCACACTCCGGAGCAGATGGCTCCCCAGTTTCAGACTCCAACAGCCCAACTAGTTGGGTTAGTTTTGCTGGGTGTTGAAACATAGACCGGCAATGGATCAGCTATGTCATCTGCTGCTTTGTAGATGTTGGATATGTTTACCAAGCTTTTCACCACTCGCTATAGAGGTACATATTCAGAGGATCCCCAAGACTATCTAGATAGTTGTCATGAGATGTTGCTCAACATGGGGATGATGGAGACCAATGGGGTCAACTTTAGTTCTTTTCGTCTGTAAGGTTCTACCAAGAAATGGTGGAGGGATATTTGTTTGGCCAGACCAGCTGGTTTTCCTGCTTTTACTTGGTACCTGTTCTCTTAGATATTTCTCAAGAAGTTCCTTCCTGTTATACTGAGAGAGGACTATCGCAGGCAGTTCGAGCGTCTCCAGCATGGCAGCATGTCCGTTACACAGTACGAGACTTGCTTTGCAGATTTATCCCGCCATGCTCTTCTTATACTCCCCACTGAGAGAGAAAAAGAGAGAGAGAGAGAGAGAGAGAGAGAGAGAGAGAGAGTGTGTGTGTGTGAAAAGGTTTATTGAGGGACTTGTTCAGCCTATCAGATTGCATATGGCTAAGGCGAAAAGGAGCGATATTTCTTTCTAGGATGCGGCTAATGTGGCTAGGCGAGTAGAGATTGTTTTAGCTCAAGAGAGTATTCAGGTTTCTAACAAGGAAGTCAGGGTACTTTTGGTAGAGGCCATCCTCCCAAGCTATTTCATTTAGCACTTCAAATTTCTCACGATGCCTCAGGTTGTCGTGGCCCTCATATGCAGTATTTAGATATGCTAGAGTATAATGCACCACTAGCTCCTATCAGTGCACCTCCGCTCCAGAGTTTTCATGGTGGTTACTCAGGCCGCCATGGCCAGTATCAGGGTCATCAGCTACAGCAGCCGAAGTCTTGTAATACTTTTGGTGATTCAAGGCACATAGCTAGGTATTGTACCAGAGCATCGAGCAGTTCTTAGCATCAGGGTTCTCGTTCCATGGTCTGAGCACCAGGTGTTCACCTTCCCGCCCATCCAGCTATAGGTAGGGGTCAGATAGCTAAAGGTAGAGGTCGAGATATTATAGGTGGAGGTCAAGCCTTTAAAGATGGAGGCCAGCCAATAGAAGGGCGTTATAGGGTTGCATTACAGAGTGGTGGGGCCCATCCCCGTTGTTATGCTTTCCCATCCAGAACTAAAGTTGAGGAATTTGATACCGTTATCACATGTACTGTTTCACTTTATAGTAGAGATGCTTCAATTCAATTTGATTGAAGGTCTACGTACTCCTATGTTTCTTCTTATTTTGCTACATATTTAGTTGTGCCTCATGATTCTTTGAGTGTTCCTTTACATGTGTCCATTCCGGTGGGTGATTATATTGTTGTAGATCATGTTTATCGCTCGTATGTGGTTATTATTAGAGTTCTTGAGACTAAAGTAGATATCCTACTTCTTCATATGGTCGATTTTGATGTCATTTTGGGGATGGATTGGCTGTAACCTTATCAAGCTATATTGGACTATCACGCCAAGAGCGTGACCTTAGCTTTGCTAGGGTTGCCTCGGTTAGAGTAGAGAGGGATTTCTGATCATTCTACCAGTAGGTTTAGTTCTTATACGAAGGCTCGTCGTATAGTCGAGAAGGGGTGTTTGACTTATTTGGCTTATGTTTGTGATTCCACTACGGAAGTTCCTCATATGGATTTAGTACTAGTTGCTTGGGAGTTCCCAGCGGTATTTCTTGTAGACCTTCCGAGGATGCCAACCGATAGGGATATTGAGTTTTGCATTGATTTGGGTTTGGGCACTCAACCCATTTCTATTCTGCCATACTGTATAGCCCCGCCAGAGTTGAAAGAATTGAAAGAGCAGTTGCAATATTTGCTTGATAAGCGCTTTATTAAGCCCAATGTCTCGCCTTTGGGTATAACAGTTTTGTTTCTAAAGAAAAATGATGGGTGGATGAGGATATTCATAGATTATCATTAGTTGAACAAAGTCACCATTAATATCAAGTATCCATTGCCGAGGATTGATGATTTATTCGATCAACTTCAGGATGCCAAGGTGTTTTGAAAGATCGATTGGAGGTCTGGCAACCATTAGTTGAGGATTAGGGTATTTGATGTCCCTAAGAAGAATTTTCAGACTAAATATGGGCATTACGAGTTTCTGGTGATGTCATTTGGGCTGACAAATGCCCTAACAACATTTGTGTATTTGATGAACCGGGTGTTTAAGCCATATCTAGATTCCTTCATGATTGTTTTAATTGATGATATCTTGATCTACTCCTACAGACAAGAAGAGCTTAAGCAACATCTTTGAATTGTCCTTCAGAGTTCGAGAGATAACCAATTATATGCTATGTTTTTGAAATGGGAGTTTTGGTTGAGTTCTGTTGCATTCTTAGGTCACGTGGTATCAGCGGAGGGTATTCAGGTGGATCCTAAGAAGATTAAGGCAGTTAAGGTATGATATAAACCCACATCAATTATAGAGATTCGGAGTTTCTTGGGTTTGGTGGGCTATTATCGACGGTTTGTGGAGGGGTTTTCATCTATAGAAGCCTCGATGACCAGGTTGACCTAGAACGGTGCTCCGTTCAGGTGGTCGAATGACTGTGAGGCGAGCTTTCAGAAGCTTAAGACAGTTTTGACTATGGCGTTGGTGTTTGTGTTGCCCATAGGTTCACGGCCATATACAATATATCATGACACATCTCATATTAGACTTGGTACGGTTTTCATGTAGGATGGCAAGGTTATTGCATATGCTTCACGATAGTTGAAGATTCACAAGAAGAATTATCCAGTTCATGACTTGGAGCTAGCAGCCATTGTTCACGCGTCGAAGATTTGGAGGCACTATCTATATGGCATGTCTTGTGAGGTGTTCACGGATCATAAGTTTTTGCAGTACTTATTCAAGAAAAAGGAGCTCAATTTGAGGTAGAGAAGGTGGTTGGAGCTATTGAAAGACTATGATATCACCATCTTGTATCATCCTGGGAAGGCCAATGTGGTAGCCGATGCTTTGAGTAGGAAGTCAGCTAGTATGGGAAGCCTTGCATATATTCCACTCGGTGAGAGAATGCTTGCTTTAGATGTTCAAGCTTTGGCCAATCAGTTCATGAGTTTGGATGTTTCTGAGCCCAGTCACGTTCTAGCCTATATATCCGCTCAGTCATCTTTTTTGAGCGTATCAGGGAGAGACAATTTGATTATCCTCATTTGCTTGTCCATAGGGACATAGTGCGGCACAATTATGCCAAGATGGTTACGGTTGTATATAATATAGGTTTGAGGATGCAAGGTCATGTTTGCATGCCAAATATGGATGTGATTCGTTAGTTTATTCTAGAGGAGGCCCTTAGTTCTCGGTATTCTATCATCCGGCACCGGTGAGATGTATCAAGACTTGCGGCAACATTAATTGTAGAGGAGAATGAAGAATGATATTGTTTCATATGTATCTCGGTGTTTTTATTACCAACAAGTAAAGTACGAGCATCAGAGACCTGGTGGTTTGCTTCGGAAGATATATTGTTGAGTGGAATTGAGAGCGTACCACTATGGATTTTGTTGCTGGACTCCCGCAGACTCAGAGTACATTCAATGCAGTCTGAGTTATTGTGGATAGACTGACTAATTCAGCGTATTTCATTCCTATGGCAGTTTCCTATTCTTCATAGAGGTTGGCAAAGATCTATATCCGTGAGATTGTTCGTATTCATGGTGTGTCTGTGTCTATCATTTCTGATCGAGGCACGCATTTACCTCACATTTCTGGAGGGCAGTACAGCCTGAGTTGGGTATGTGGGTTGAGTTGAGTACAACATTTCATCCTCAAACGTATGGACAATCCGAGCATACTATTCAGATCTTAGAGGATATGCTCCATGCTTGAATTATAGACTTTGGAGGTTCTTGGGATCAGTTCTTGCCGTTAATGATGTTTTCCTACAATAAAAGTTATTAATCGAGCATCCAAATGGCTCTTTATGAAGTATTATTTGGTAGATGGTGTTGATCGCCATTTAGGTGGTTTGAGATGGGAAGTGGCTCGGTTATTGGGTACAGACTTAGTACACGATTCCTTGGATAAGTTGAAGATAATTCACGATAGAATTCGTACATCTCAGTCTAGGAAAATGATTTATACTGACCATAAGGTTCGCGATGTGGCATTCATGGTCGGAGAGAAAGTGTTACTTTGGTTGTCACCCATGAAGGGTGTGATGCAATTTGGGAAAAAGGGGAAGTTAAGTCCTAGGTTTATCAGATCCTCTGAGATCCTTGATCCAGTGGGAGAGGTGGCCTACAAACTCGCGTTGCCACTAGGCTTATAGCGGTACATCTAGTTTTTCATGTGTCCATGCTTCGAAAGTATCACGGCGATCTATCACACATGTTAAATTTCAGCACTGTCCAGCTGGACATGGATTTCACCTACGAAGAGGAGTCGGTAGCTAGACCGGAAGGTTCGATAGTAGAGATCGAAGAATTATCTTTCGATTCGTGTGCAATGGAGAGGTCAGCTGGTTGAGGCACCTACTTGGGAGTCCGAGTCTAATATGCATAGTAGATATCCCCATCTTTTTCTGGCTCATGTACTTTTCTATGTTAGTTTGAGAATGAACGGTTGTTTTAGAGGTGGAGAATGTGCTGATCTTGTGTTTCAGAACTCAATTCGGGGTTCCGAGGCCTTCAAAACCTCATTTTATTTGTCCTTGATTTGCATGCGCTATTCGGGCGCATTTCCGGAAAGCCTTTATGTGAAAATTTGAGAGAATAATAAGTTTTACCTATAAAAGTTAATTTTAGTTGTCTTTGGTCAAAAGTTTGAGAAAACGGACACGGACCCGTATTTTGACGGTCCCGAAGGCTCTGTAGTAAAATATGAGACCTGGCTGTATGTCCGGAATCAAATTTCGAGGTCTCTAGCCCGAGAAATTAATTTTTGATGAAAATTGTTAAAGTAGAATTATAAAAGTTTTAAGAACTTGGTTAAAAATTGATCTTGTTGATACCGCGTCCATATTAGTATTCTGGAGCCCGTTAAAGGTCCATTATGATATTTATACCTTATCTGTGAAATTTGGTGAGAAACGAGGCAAATTTAATGTGATTCAGACCTTTGATTGAGAAAATAGAACTTATGAACTTTCTTTAAAATTTCATGTAATTTTGTGCTAAATTCGTAGCTCTAGCTGTTATTTTGGTGATTTGATCGCGCAATCAAGTTTGTATGATATTTTATGACTTGTGTGAATTTTTGGTTTGGAGCACCAAGGGCTTGAGTGAGCTTTGGATAGGCTACAGGTTGTTCTAGACATAGAAAATCCGGTATTTTTGCTGTAGCAATTGTTCTATTATGCCATTCTTCACACTCGCGTAGGTAGTATCGCGAACGCAAAAGGTAAATATGGGGCAGGGGAAATTTCTTCTTCGCGAACGGGAAGGACAGATCGCGAATGCGGAGCAGCAGGGGCTTTGCCCTTTGCGAACGCGACCTATCTACCGTGAACGCGAAGCATGAGACCTAGGGGAGGGGAAGGTAATTTATCGCGGACGCGACACTTGGATCGCGAACACGGAGGCTGGGGGGATACGCCTTAGAGAACGCGTAGGCCAATAGGGCCAAAGCTTCGCGAATGCGAATAAGACTTGTCCAGTGTTTTAAAAATAGAGCGAAAATGGGAAAAGGTAAAAAAATTCATATATTCTTCACTATAACTCGGCCTAGATCGATTTTTAAGAGGGATTTTAACACAATATCATAGGTTCGTGTTCTTAAACTCATCTCTTTTAATTTTCATCAACACCCATTAGATTTCTAGCCCTAAATCTTGTTCTTTCATGGTAGAATTAAGGATTTTAGGAAGAATTGAGGATTTTGCAAAATTGGAAATTTAGACCTCGATTAGGGGTTAGATTCCAAAACTAATTTCATATTTGGGCACGGGGGTAAATGGGTGAATGGGTTTTGGTCCTAACCTCGAGTTTTGACCAAGCGGGCCCGGGATCATTTTTGACTTATTGGGGAAATGTTGGGAAACTTGTAATTGTGCATTGGAATATATTCCTTTAGCGTTAATTGATATTATTAAGTTAATTATGACTAGATACGAGTGGATTGGAGGTGGAATTTAGTATAAAAGCGGTAATTGATCATTGAATTGGCCGTTCGTAACGACCCACCTAGTAGTTTCATGAGTTACCACTCCGTTTCCCCAATTTTTACTTCTTTATGCTTTGTTTATCCATGTTATGTGGTATCGGGTTATCGGGTTATGCCTTTGAGACACTTAGACTCTTTTCAGTAAGCTTAAGCTAGAAAAGTCAACCATATGTTGACTTTTTTGAAAAAGGGCTCGGATGTGAATTTTGATGGTTCGGGTAGCTTCGGGGGATGGTTTAGGACTTAGGAGTGTGATTGGAACATGATTTGGAGGTCCGTAGTAGATTTATGCTTGAATTGGCGAAATTGAAATTTTGGCGTTTTCTAGTTGGTAGGTCAGATTTGGATATAGGGGTCATAATGGAATTTCGGAAGTTGCAGTAGGTCCATGGTGTCATTTGGGATGTGTGTGAAAAATTTCATGTAATTTGGACGTGGTTTGTCAGACTTATTAATCAAAGGCATAATTCGGAAGATATTGGGAACCTTAGGCTTGAATCCGATGTATTTTGGTTGATTCGATGTTGTTCGAGATGTTTTGAAGATTGGTATAAGTTTGAATAGTAGTATATGGCTTGTTAGTGCTTTTGGTTGAGGCCCTGGGGGCCTCGGGGTGATTTCGGATGATTGGCAGAAGTTTAGAGTTAGGTTTTGACAGCTGAAGTTTTTCCTATTGTTGTCATAACCGCACCTGCAGCTAGAGGACCATAGGCGCGATCTCGCAGAAACGAGTTAGGAGCTGCAGATGCGGCCAAAGGCAAAGTAATTGAATACCGCATATGTGGGATGTGAACCGCACCTGCGGGCCCACACAAGCGGATGTGAGGTCACAGGTGCGGAGAAGGTGGCTTAAGTGATGATCGTAAAAGCGTTGCACGGATCGCAAAAGCGGTTGCGCAAGAGCGAAAAAAGGGACGCAAGTGCAAAAATCCTGGACCAGAAAGTATAAAAGACTTCCTTCGCGATTTTGAGCTATTTCTTCATCATTTTCATACGGGTTTGAGTTTGAGGGAGCTATTTGAAGAGCGATTTCATTGACATAAGGATTTTAGACCCTAAAGTTGTTTCAATAGTGCTATTTCACTGTTTTGACTTGGAAATTAATGAAAATTAAGGGTTAAAATTAGGAAAACTAGGGCTTGAGATTGGAAACCTCTAAGTACGGGTTTGAGGGGTCATTTGTGGTCGGATTTTAGTACTTTTGATATGTATGAACTCGTGCGCAGATAAGAAGTCTATTGATTTAAATTTTATAGAATTCTGAAGTGTGGGGCCGAGGGTCGGGTTTGGTTAAATTCGGGATTTGTGTTGTAAATTGATTTATTTCGAGTGGGTTTTATTCCCTTATAATATTTTGATTGTTTTGCACTGATTTTAGTTAGATATGGAGCATCCGGAGGCTAACAAAGGCATCACAACCTAGAGTTTGGACCGGATTAAGGTGAGTAATGATTGTAAATATTGTCCTGACGGTATGAAACTTCGGATCACACATTGTTGTGCTATGTTGAGGTGACGCACACGCTAGATGACGAGCGTGGGCCAGTGCACCATTGGGGATCGTGACTTAGTCCATCCCGAATGACTATTTTATCGTGTAACTCATTGAAAACTATTTGTTATCATCATGTTTTGGGTTGAATGTCATCTTTGTCCCTCGTGCCAACAGTTTTGGACCTTTAGGGGATTTTTACTGCTATTTCTTCACTGTTTTGATTTCATATATTTACTAAGTCATGCTATATCCTACTATTTTCATAACTCAACCATGTTTACTTTGTCTTAACACATTAAATAATTTTTTGGGTTGAGCATCATGTTTTACTGTGTCCGAGTGGCTTTTAGAGATTTCTGACTGAGTAGAGTCGAGGTCTTGTGTTGTGAGGATTATTATGGGATCGGGCTGCACGCCACAACAGTGTTTTGCCGATTATGATTATGAGGTCGAGGGCATGTGTTCTATGCCACGAGGTGGCTCGATATGAGGCCAAAAGCCTATTTGATTATGCCACAAGAAGGCTTGATATTGCTCTTACGACACCTCTCGGAGTCTATACACCAATAGTTAGCGCGGGTACCCAGTGTGATATGTGATATAGCCCGAGGGGCTAGTGTTGTTCCATGTTATTGCCCGAGAGGCTGATTATGTTGATATTGTGCTCGAGGGGCTGATTTTATGTGTTTATCTATTCTCTCTATTTTTATCATTTACTTGTTTAACTGGTAAAAGATGCTTAAAAGATGTTTTCACTGGAATAAGATGTTTTCTTACAAGTTTCATTGTTTTATTGCACTGCATTGATATATACTGCTTCTGTGTTGCATCTTGTTGTGTTTTTACATGATTTGTCATCGCTCAGTCTTCATTTATTGTTATTACTCACTGAGTAGGCGTACTCACTTTACTCCATACACCATGTGTGCAGATTCAGGAGCCTCAGGTCCCGCCATTGAGGGTTGATTGCACCCAACAGACAATTTGGAGTCCACTAGGTAGCTGCTCGACATTTGTTGATCCCCTATTTTTCTCCATATATTTTTAATATGAAAAATAACTTCAAAAAATATATATATGCATATATAAGTATGTACAAATGTTTTATTATTTTTTCATAATTTTTAAGGGTTTAAATTGATTTATTTTTCCCTTTTTATCCATAAAATCTCAATAATTATTTCCAAAATTATTATTTTTTGTAATTCATCTATAGGATTTTCATATTTTTTCCAAAATATGGCTAGAATAATTTTTACATATTTTTTACAAATTTATTTAGTATTTTTAAAGCTAAGTTGCACATAATTGCAACATTAGCCATTTTTAAGGTTTAATTGTGTCTTGTATTCATAAAATTGAGTCTGGTATTTTTAAATTGTTAATTTTGTGTTATAAATCATTTTAGTATTTTCAAAAACCATTTACTATTTTTATAAATTAAAAGGGGAAAAAAATGGTCAGTTAAATTTTAGCCCAAATTGGCTTTCAATTTAACCCCAAATCAAACCCAATTCCCTGGACCATTTCTAATACAAACCCGACCCCTAACCCTAATAAAACGAACCCAAACCCGCATCCCCACCTACCCTTTTAATCTAGGTCATTGATCATTCAGATGAACGACCACTATTGCCCTTTACCATAATTATTCCCAAACGACCCCGAAAACCCTCTCATTTGTTACAATCCGCCGCCTTAGAATCCCCTCTCCTCCCAAAACACTATGCAACCTCACCTAAACCCTAGTTGCCTCCACCCTAATCCCTTTCAATCTCTACCTAATCCATGGACTCCCATGGCTGTTTGAGAGGTTACCGGTCTCCTATGGCCCCTGGTTATTTTGTTCCATGATTCCATGGATAGATCTCGAAGAGAACTGGTCTAGTCCCTACTCAACCTCTATCTCTGGTCCTTTTCCGGCCATCCATGACCGTTCAAGTCAGATCCACAGTTTTTCCGGCTAAATCGATAAACTTTTCAAAGTCTTTCATACTTTCCTAGGTTCTCTGAAACCCTAGTTTTAAGATCTTTCAATTTTCTTTCAGATCTGTCTTAGATCTGTGCTTGTTATGAACTTCTTAGTGTTTTCCCAATGTTCTTCGATTTTTCTTTCAAAGTAAATCTTCATTTTCAAATTAGGATTTCCTAATCTTTTCTTCGATTTTGAGTGTTTTACGATTTTTCTATGTTTGTCCATGTTTTCTGCTACCTGGTTCGTTGTGTTAAAAAAACTAAGTGTTTTGGTTCTATCTAGGTTTCTGAAACTCTCTTTGTTTATTTTATACGCATGTTTGGTTCGATTAAGTTCATTGTGTTTGAATCCTTTTTTTCTTGTTTGACTTATCTGATTTTGAGTTCTTACATTTTCAACACAGCTCTATCACAACACTAATTCCTTATAAATATTTTCTTCACTTATTGCTATGACTTTAAAGACTTTTATTGTTTCTGAGTGTTGATCTCCTTTACCTGTTACTATGGTTTCTTAACTTTTTATTCTATGTGACTACTTGACTTTGTTCACTACTGTTCTCCGAGTAGGTTTCTATTACTTATGAATCATAGCCTACTCCTGCTACTACTATATGTTTGTGTTGCTTCTTTTGTCAATATGGTTGACCCTACATGCCTAATAAGCCTGTTCATTCCTTTCTATTTATATGAATGAAGTGCAGAATCATGACCAGTTCTTGATTAATCTTGATTGCCTTATAAACCCTAATTTTTACTCATTTGTTTAAATTGATAGATTTCCTTCCTTTAATGACTGTGATTTTTTACCTTGAATCATTTTCCACAATTAAGTATATTTTGTACTTAGACTCAAAATTTACCTTATACTTTTACTACCCCTTTATATGGAAAGAATCAATCTATCTCAAACTGATCTCTTTCCTTAATTAACCTTGTGAGTATCCGTTTGAGCAGTAATCCCTTGATTAAAGGGAAGTACTTGTGTTGATTGATTCCAATTATGATTATTTCCATGTTTGTGTTAAACTTTTACTTGTTACCTTATTTATCTTCTCGTTTTCAAAGCTATAAAGAGCCTAATGTTTTCATAAACAACATACGAACAATTGAGTTCAGAACACATACTTACACACTCAAAATTCTTTCTTTCTCTATTACTACTTGTGCTACTGCTTTGTCTAGCCGGCTGAAAGCCAAGGCTAGGCTATGGAATTCGGCTTACTTTTCTTTTTTGCACTTTGCTTCCTTGGCTGGTATGTCCCAGTTTAACTTTGAAGCTTCAACAACAACATGCTGCCTTATTTGTTTCAGTTTCTTTCATTTTTAGTCTACTTATGCTTGTGGTTCTGTTAAGATGTATTACCAGCATGCTATAATATTCCCCTTCCCCTCTAGATTAGTGCACTCCCCTATGTGTATTTCAAGGCATTCTCTGTGAGTCACTTATTGTGAACTTGCCATCCCAAGTGCCTATCCCCTCAACGTGTTTATATTCTTTTTGACTAGCCTGTGATCATGCCCGTATCAGCCATTGTTGTGCATGTCCAACTAGTCCTAAACCCCTTAATGGGGCTATGTGTTTGCAGTCAAATGTATGTGCGTCCCAAGCCCCTTCAACCCTTTATATGACTACTGATTATGTGTGTGATACCATCTTGGGAGTTTGAGTTTTCTTTACTAATACAACTGCTTTCAAATCACCTCTATTACTTATTACTTTCAGCCTAATTTTTGAACAAACTCTTTTCCAAACTATGTACAGCACTCTGACCTACTCTTAGAACCTAGGTTATGCCCCTTTTGTATGAGCCTTGCCTTAAGACCCTTGAGCTCCCTCTGAACTTGGACACATAAGAGTTGGCCCTTCCACAATGCAGCTACTCTGTTTGGTTATGCAAATTTGGGTGCGAGCACTGCCCGGGACCCTAGAGGTCTTTAGGGAACTCTGACACGCCCAGATATGAGAAAGGCTTTGGAATAATATTGGCATTGAAGTGATTAATTACATAACTCATACAGGAAGTCAATATCAGGCTTCCTATGGTTGTAGCTTCTTATTTTCTTTTATTTTTTATTATTTAATTCAATCACATGGTTTGTAATAATATGAAACATTATGGGGTTGGCTAGTGAAAAGGGATGGGAAATACGCATGATATCAAAAGGGGTAGAAAGCATGTTATTAGGTTTACATTCCTAATTGCATAATAGAATCCATATATAGGACTCATTTCATGCATTGGAGATCATATTCCTTACGATTTACATTTACCATTTTTCAGCGTGTCCATTTCAATATCATATCACTTAGCAAATCATGCGTTAAATGTGTTAATAACCAGTATTTCTGCAATCATGTTCCGACTACCATGCAAACTTAGAGATCATGTTTTAGGCTAAAACAACACTAACAACCGTATCATCTCTGCATATTCTAGTAATCATGATCTAAACGATGTAATACTTGTGCATATAGAAATCCTGCTTAGGATTCTGCATATATACATCATTCTGCACCTCTTTACATTTCGATACCATATGTTTAGGATCTCATTTATATTCACTTAAGCACACTTAGGCTGACTACGAATGCATAAAAAGGAATAAAATATTTTTGTTTAGTCTTTACAACTAATTGGCAATAATTTTGTGTGTTGGACACCTAGAACAACATGTTTAGGTAATAATAACAATCTCCATATTTTTTAATAAATCGTGAATAAAAGTTGATTACTACTCACGCCTAGGCAAGCCTTAGGTAATTACTTAAATAAAACTGGAACTGCCTTTGTTTAAATTATCAACTGCTACAACCAGCAGACAGGCCTAATTCGGACTTGTTTTCTGAGTTATATAATGAATCTGGTTCTGTCTCAAGTACCCTGTTTTAGGATTTTAAAATTCAGATCTTAATTGTGTTTAAGTCATATTATTTATATGCATTATTTGCGGAGGTATACATGAGCCTTCTAATTGCCTACATGTCTCCCCTTTAAACGCAGTAGTATGTGTTTTTGTATGTCGCCTTAGACTTTTTATCTTTAAACCTAAGAGTTAGCCTAAAACCTCCCTTTTATATGAATAGTAGTCCTAAATTCCTCTGGGACTGGTAGGAATAAGACAGGCAACAACATGCAATAGAGGTCGAGACCAATCCTCACTTTAATACCTTCACGGGGTTGGGAAGGGTAGATATGGATATGATGACTGGTGTGCTAATACCACGTGTATCCCCTCCTCTGAGGAGTCTCATACCGGGTATTACATTAATGTGATCCATATTACAAACAAACCTTGGACCCCTTTTTACACTTACAAGCATGCTTAGATTATAACTCTTTTCAAAACCTTGCTTTTATTGTTTTTCAAACACTTGTGTAATTAAATAAAAAATCCCCTATTACTTAAGCTTTACTTGTTCACTTGCTAATTTCACAAATGCACAAAAAACTATCTGGCATGGAACCGCACTAGTGGATCCTAAGGGCTGCCTAACACCTTCCCTTTGGGATAATTTCATGCCCTTACCCTATCTCTGGTTACCAAACATAGTTGTAGTTGAACCCCATAGGTGCCCTAACGCACCTTAAAACCTTTAGGTGGCTACTTTTCAAAATTGCAAAACCCCTTTCCTGAAAGGAAAGAGTTGTCCCAACCAAATGTCATAAACCCGATTTCGTAAGTAAAATGGGGCGCGACAACATGGCGACTTTGCTGGGGATTTTTAGGCTTTTACCATTTCAGATTGTTCTTGTGAACTTGTACGTCTCCGTATGTACAATTATTTGTTTAATTCCCTTTAAGCATTCATTTTCTTCTTTTAAAAAAGCAAAACTGACATATCTCTTTTGTTTCTTTCCTTTATTGCTTTAAATTATGGAACTGTTGTATTTATTGCTTTCTTAATGTGCAAATACATGTAAACATGCTTTTAATTATTGCACAATAATGCTAAACATCACACTCCACTCGTGCCAAACAAATATTATAGCAACTCTTATAATGAGTGTTTGCGCTCTTCTTATATATACCCCTAAATTCGGAAAGGCATATTTGCAGTAAAACTAGTCGATTAGTGGTGCAATCAACAGTTCCAAGCCTTCCCCCTTGAGATGTCTGCTAAAGGGTACTAGTCTAAAACCCCATAGAAACCTCACTTTGTTAAAATTGTGTATGCATCATGGTCAAATCTAGCCGGATCAGTTATGTTGTCCACATAATGATCCTTTAAGATAGCCTTCTCCAAAGTCCATTGGGTTTCCCTAAACCCAAATAGACGTCACCACGTTCTGTGCATTCATTTGGAGAACTAGATGCTTCATGTTAATTGTTGATATTAAATAGTCGAGTATGGTGGGGGTAAGGGCCTAACCTTATTTGCCTTGTAGAAATATGAGGCACGAAGTCCCCAAATTCGGCATGGTCACCAACATCAACTCAAGATTTCTAAGCTGGTGGAACGATTTACCCTCCAATGACCAAAATATTGTCATAGAATATCTGGAAAACCTACCATCCCTCCTGGAGATCCAACCTAATAACATGATCTTAGAAGCTGCCACATTGTTTTGGGACTGAGAAGTAATCGAAGGGGGACATCTAGCCAAAGCATACCTATTGCGGGGACTTCACGAGTTGGGGAAGTTGTTCGATGGAGCCAAGGATGCCGAATCTGGGGAAGGTCCTTCTAGGACCAAGTAAATAGGAGTTTACTTTTTTCGCTTTAAAAATGTAACACGGCCAATGGCCATTAGTAACTTTTATTTCCTATTTGTTTAATGTCGATTTGTGATTTGTCTTATTTTATTAATGAAATGAGGCATTTAGCATTTCAAGTTCTACAAATCAACTTGTCGCTAGACCCACATTGGGCACAACGAGGTTCCTAAATTAGGACATGCTTTACATTTCTGCACTATGTGTTTAAATATTGCAAAACTTTTTATGATCCTTACTAACTTGGTTAGCTTTTTGTTTTATTTTTGTTTCGTTATTTCCCTCTCCAAAGTATTACTATTATTTATCTTGATGTACTAATGACTGTGACATGCAATGAGACAATGCAACAAACGAACATTGATTCAGAGGAAGATGACATACCCGATGAGATTGTCAAAAAAGTTGATAACTTTGAGAACAGACCTAAGTCCAACCTGGACGAAACTTAAATTGTTTACTTGGGAGATGCAGAAAACATCAAGGAAACAAGAATCAACATTCACCTATTGCAATCAGAAAAAAAAGAATACACAAAGTTTCTAAAGGAGTATGAGGACATATTCGCCTGGTCGTATATGATGACATGACCGGTTTCAGTACGTCTGTTGTGGCTCACAAACTGCCAACCGATCCAATGTGTCCCCCGGTAAAGCAAAAGTTCAAAAAGTTCAAACCTGATATGAGTCTAAAAATCAAAGAAGAAGTCACCAAGAAGATCAAAACTAAGGTTCTCAGGGTGGTTGAGTACCCCACATGGTTAGCCAACATTGTGAAAGTACTAAAGAGGGATGGGAAGGTCAGAGTCTGTGTTGACTACTGGGATCTCAACCGGGCCAGTTCAAAACACGAATTCCCTTTGCCGAATGTACACATCTTGATTGACAATTATTCCAAGCATGAGCTACAGTCATTCGTAGATTACTTCACTGGTTACCATCAGATCTGGATGGACGATGAAGATGCTGAGAAAACGGCTTTCATTACACTGTGGGGATTGTATTGTTACAAGATGATGCCATTCGGCCTGAAGAATGTAGGGGCCACCTACATGAGGGCCATGAATACAATTTTTTATGACATGATACACAAGGAGATAGAAGTATATATGGATGATGTTATTATCAAATCCAAGAAGGCCACCAACCACACAAAAGATTTGAGGAAGTTCTTCAATATATTGCAAAGTTACAACCTGAAACTACACCTCGCAGAGTGTGCATTTGTGGTTCCTGCTGAGAAGTTGCTTGGGATTATTCTGAGACAATGAGGAATAGAATTGAATCCATCAAAGGTCAAAGCCATTGAAGAACTACCACCGCCAAAGAACAAGAAAGATGTGATGAGTTTCTTAGGAAGGCTGAACTACATAAGTCGATTCATAGCACAGTTTACAGTTATCTGTGATCCAATCTTTATGATGTTAAAGAAGGACGCCGCTACCAAATGGACCGATGACTGGCAAAAGGCCTTCAACAGAATCAAGGAGTACCTGTCAACACCACAAGTCTTAGTTCCGCCCGAGCCAGGTAGACCCTTATTATTCTTTGTTGCAGTGTTAGATGGAGTTTTTGGCTGCATTCTGGGGCAGCATGACGAAACAGGTAGGAAGGAACAAGCCATTTATTATATCAATAAGAAGTTCACCACGTAGGTATTCTCTATTGGAACGCATCTGTTATGCTTTGACTTGGGTAGCTTAGGAGCTGAGACATTACTTCCGTGCCTAAACCACGTATCTCACATCAAGGATGGATCCTTTGAATTACATCTTTCGAAAGCCCATTCCCACTGGAAAGCTAGCCAAATGGCAAATCCTATTAACTGAGTTCGACATTGTTTATGTAACTCAGAAAGCGGTCAAGGGACAGGCAATGGCAGACCACCTTGCTGAAAACCTGGTGGATAAAGAATAGGAACCCTGAAAACGTATTTTCCTAATGAAGAGGTATCATTCATAGGAGAAAACATTGCCTAACCCTATGACGATTGGAGAATGTTCTTCAATGGAGCAGTAAACTTAAAAGGAGTCGGCATAGGAGCCGTCTTAATATCAAAAACCGATCAGCATTATCCAGTGTCTGCCAAACTCAGGTTCCCGTGCACCAACAATATGGAAGACTATGAAGCCTACATCTTAGGGCTCAACATTGCCATTGACATGAACCTTCAAGAGTTTCTAGTGATTGGAGATTCAAACTTACTTATATATCAGGTATGAGAAGAATGAGCAACCAAAAACTCCAAGATACTCCCGTATTTGCATCACGTACAGGGATTGAGAAAGAGGTTCATAAATACGGAATTCTAGCATGTTCCCAGAATCCAGAATGAGTTCGCTGATGCATTGGCTACCCTATCTTCTATGATACAGCATCCGGACAAGAATTTCATTGATCATATTCAAATAAAGATCCGTAATCAGCCAACTTACTGTGCTCATGTTGAAGAAGAAGTAGACGGAAAACCTTGTTCTATGATATTAAGGAATACATGGAAGAAGGAGAATACCTTGAGCTTGCTAACCCTACTCAGAAACACACACTTCGAAGATTGTCCAACAACTTCTTTCACAGCGAAGGAATCTTTTATAGGAGGACTCCCGATTTAGGACTATTGAGGTGTGTCGACGTAAAGGAATCATCCAGGCTACTATAAGAAATTCAAACTGGGACCTACGGTCCGCATATAAATAGTTTTGTCATATCAAAAAAGATACTCCGGGATGGTTACTTTGGGATGACTATTGAAACAGACTGCATCCAGTATGTCCGAAAATGCCATCACTGTCAGATACATGCAGACATGATAAAGGTACCTCCAAGCGAGCTCAACATAACAAGCTCACCATGGCCATTCATCGCTTGGGGAATGGACGTTATTGGACTAATCGAGCCGGCCACTTCCAACGGACACATGGTTATCCTAGAAGACTATTTCAGCAAATGGGTCAAAGCAGCATGTTATAGAGCACTAACTAAGAAATTTGTGTCAGACATTGTCCGCGACCGCATTATTTGTCGATTCGGTGTTCCAGAGTCAATCATTACCGATAATGGCTCGAATCTCAAAGCGATTTGATGAAATCCATTTATGAAACGTTTAAGATCAGACACAAGAATTCCACAGCCTATATGTCTCAAATGAATGGAGCTGTAGAAGCCACCAAGAAGAATATAAAGAAGATATTGAGGAAAATGATAGATAAGCATAAACAGTGGCATGAGAAGTTATCATTTCCTATATTGGGGTATCGCACCACAGTCCGTACATCAACGAGGGCAACCCCTTATATGTTGGTTTATGGTACAGAAGCCGTCATTTCTGCCGAAGTAGAAATTACTTCCCTAAGGATCATACATGAAGTAGAACTTGATGACACATAGTAGGTGAAGAGTCATTATAAGCAACTAGACTATGTAGACGGAAAGAGAATGAATGCAGTCTGCCATGGTCAACTCTATCAGAACAGAATGTCCAGAGCCTTCAACAAAAGAGTCAAGCCAAGACAGTTCACACCATGGCAGATGGTTTTAAAGAAATTTTTTCTGCATCAAGATGAAGCCAAAGGGAAGTTCTCTCCCAACTGGCAGGGCCCATACATGCTTCACCGGGTTTTGATAGGAGGAGCCCTTATACTCGCAGAAATGGACAGAGAACTTTGGCCAAAGCCGATTAATTCAGATGCAGTCAAACATTACTATATATAATCTTTATGCTTTCCTTATATGATGTAAATTCAACTACGCCTGACTTGATTCCTGTTTAAGAGGGGATACGTAAGCAGACCCTATGGGTTCAGTCACAATTCAATAAAATTTTCATTTTCCCCTAAAATTTGAAACTGGGGCAGAATTTTTGGGAGGACCCTCGAAATTCAGCAGTAATTTTAGTGATCGTCGTACGAGCAACAGTTAGAAATGTCAACCCATCAAACTGGGGTAGAATTTTGAGGAGAACCCTCAAAATTCTATAGCAAGAGAGGTTGCGATGTCTCGAACCGCTTCACACTCGCCGGTTCATCTAAAAACTATTTTAATTATACATTTATGTCATACTTTTAAAAAATCATGCTTGTTTTGAGACTGCCTTGTTTAGCAATGCTACCCCAACGGTATCACCAGATTAAAGTAGAACGAGAAAAGCAAAGCCAACGCGGATACGAACTAGCCTTTTCCCCTTTACAAAACTCATGATTTTTCTTTGGATGCAGGAACAAGGATTGCAAAATCATTAAAATATAGCGCACACTCATGGAACAAACATTGTTCAATAATACAACTCTCTTCACTGTTACACTTGTTAACATTTGCTATCCCCACACCAGTGATGTCTTGTATGCCACAGTGCTACCAATAATCACAACGCCGTAATATGCTATCGGCTAAGAAAACTCTATTGTCATTTGTTATCTTATTTCTTGCATAAGGCTACTATTCTACCTTCCGAGGTTACGCTCTACCTCTATCTGCATCTGCATTGCGTAAGGCTACCATTCTACCTTCCAACATGCATAAGGCTACTATTTTGCTTTACCTGTATCTGCATCTACATTGCATAAGGCTACCATTCTTCCTTCCAACTTGCACAAGGCTACCATTATACCTTCCGACATGCATAAGGCTACAATTTTTCCTTCCAACTTGCATAATGCTACTATTCTATCTTCCGAGGTTAAGCTCTACCTCTATCTACATCTGCATTGCATAAGGCTACCATTCTGCTTTCCAACTTGCATAAGGTTAATATTCTGCCTTCTAAGGTTAAGCTCTACCTCCATCTGCATCTGCACTGTATAAAGCTACTATTCTGCCTTCCGAGACTAAACATTGTCTCCATCTACATTGCACAGCTAAAATATCACGTCATACTGCATTTGCACGATTGAAAGATCGCCACATTGTATGGCTGAAAGATCGGCATATTGCACGACTGAAAAATTGCCTCATACTGCATTTGCATGGTTGAAAGATCACTACATTGCACGGCTGAAAGATCGCCTCATACTACATTGCATGGCTAAAAGATCGCCACATGCTACTACATCCTTCATGGGCTGAAATATTGCCAACTCATCAGAAGGCGTCATCGTTCGGAGGCACCATCTCCATAGCCTGACAGCACCATGTCATGGCCAGAGGATTTCTTTCAATCTTTTGCATATAATTATTTAAAGTCATCATGGTTCGGAGGCACCATCTTAGTAGCCCGAGAGCATTATTTCATAGACTGCAAATCCTTTATTATATGCTTCGTGGCCCAGGAAATCATAATCTAAGGACATCATCTTAACCGTACAAAGACAACATTCATTGTCCAACAGGAATTTGCATCACATTTAAATTTACGCACAATATATGCTTGTATTGCTTATTTGCAGGTAAGCTGGCGAACAATAGCCATCCCGGTGGGAGCATTTCTACTCCAGTGCCTGCAACCATATAACACCTAACCATTCCCATAAATCGTCCGCTCACCCAGCCCGAGATGTTGCGTCCGTTCTTGAAATCGCATCATCGGTATTTTCCACGGGTGAATCCCGAACTACATATGGTCTGATTCCTGTAAAACCAGGGATACGTAGGCAACTCAGAATCTAGGGTGCGGCCTAAACCTCTCAAACTTTTTCGCTCGGACAAAATTGGCCATCATTTCTTTACCCAAAAACTCTTTCATCCTTTCCGAGTAAAGAAGGGCAGTTGTTGATACCCAATTTTTCTCCATATATTTTCAATATGCAAAATAACTTCAGAATAGCATATATATGCATATATAAGCATATCCAAATATTTTATTATTTTTTTCCTAATTCTTAAAGGTTTAAATTGATTTATCTTTTCATTTTTATCCATAAAATCTCAATAATTTTTTCTAAAATTATTATTTTTGGTAATTCATTTAGCATTTTTATAGATAAATTACACATAATAGCAATATTAGCCATTTTTAGGTTTAATTGTGTCTTATACTCATAAAATTGAGTCTGGTATTTTTAAACTGTTAATTATGTGTTATAAATAATTTTGATATTTTCAATTTATTTTCAGAAACCATTTACTATTTTTATAAATTAAAAGGGTAAAAAGTGGCTTTTTAAATTTTAGCCCAAATTGGCTTTCAATTTAACTCCAAACCAAACCCAATTCCCCGGCTCATTTCTAATTCAAACCCGACCACTAACCCTTTTAAAACCAACCCGAACCCGGATCCCACCTACCCTTTTAATCTAGGCCGTTGATGATTCAGATCTTCAGCCACCATTACCCTTTAACATAATTAATCCCAAACGACCCCCAAAACCCTCTCATTTGTTACAATCCGCCGCCTTAGAAGCCCCTCTCCTCACAAAACTCTCTAAAACCTCACCTATATTCGAGCCGCCGCCACCCTAATCCACCCTAATCTCTTTCAATCCCTACCTAATCCATGGACTCCCATGGCTGTTTGAGAGGTGTATCAGTCTCCTACGACTCATGGTTGCTTGTTTTCATGATTCCATGGACAAATCTCGAAGAGATCTAGTCCAGTCCCTGCTCAACCTGTATCTCTGTCCTTTTTTCAGCCACCCATGACCGTTCAAGTCGGATCCATGGCTTTTCCGACTAGATCGGTAACCTTTTCAAAGTCTTTCTCACTTTCCTAGGTTCTCTAACACCGTTTTAAGATCTTTCAATTTTCTTTCAAATTTATCTCAGATCTGTGCTTGTTATGAACTTCTTAGTGTTTTCTGAAAGGTTCTTCGATTTTTCTTTCAAAGTAACTCTTCATTTTCAAATTAGTGTTTCCTAAACTTTTCTCCGATTTTCAATGTGTTTTATGATTTTACTATGTTTGTCCATGTTTTCTGCTACCTGGTTCGTTGTGTTAAAAAAAACTTAAGTGTTTTGGTTCTATATGGGTTTCTGAAACTCTCTTTGTTTATTTTATACGCATGTTTGGTACGATTAAGTTCTTTGTGTTTGAATCCTTTTTTTTTCTTGTTTTACTTATGTTATTCTGAGTTCTTAACTTTTCAACTCAGCTCTGTCAAGACCTAATTCCTTATAAATGTTTTCTTCACTTATTGCTATGAGTGTAAAGACTTTTCTTGTTTCTGTGTGTTGATCTCCTTTACCTGTTATTATGGTTTCTTCACTTCTGATTCTATGTGACTACTTGACATTATTGACTACATTGCTTCGAGTAGGTTTCTTTTATTACTGAATCATAGCCTCCTCCTGCTACTACAATATGTTTGTGTTACTTATTTTGTCAATATGATTGACCCTGCATGCCTAATATGCATGTTCATTCCTTTCTATTTATATTAATGAAGTGCAAAATCATGACCACTACTTTATTAATCTTGATTTCCTTAAGCGACAGTTTAATTACAAGGTTTTTCATATAAACCCTAATTTTTAGTCATTTGTTTAAATTGATTGATTCATTTCCTTTAATTACTGTGATGTTTTACCTTGAATCTCTTCCCAAAATTAAGTATATTTTGTACCTAGACTCAAATATTTAACTTATACTTTTACTACCCCCTTATATGGCAAGAATCAATCTGTCTGATTTCTTTCCTTAATTAACCCTGTTATATCCATTTGAGCAGTAATCCCTTGATTAAATGGAAGTACTTGTGTTGATTGATTCTGATTGTGATTATTTCCATGTTTGTGTTAAACTTTTATTTGTTACCTTATTTCTCTACTCGTTTTTAAAGATATAAATACCCTAATATTTTCATTAACAACACATGAACAATTGAGTTTAGAAGACACACTTACATACTCAAAACTCTTTCTTTCTCTATTACTACTTGTGCTACTGCTCTGTCTAGCCGGCTGAAAGCCAAGGCTAGACTGTGGAATTCTGCTTACTTTTCTTTTTTTCACTTTGCTTCCTTGACTAGTGTGTCCCAGATTAACTTTTAAGCTCTAACAACCATATGTTACCTGTCACGACCCATTTTCATAATAGGCCATGAAAGTGCCTAACACCACTGCCGGGCAAACCAAGTGCGGAAACCATTTCTAACTTTTTATGTTAATATTATCAAATTTAGGTGAGAATAATACTGCATTTGGATTCGAAGCCGAAAGTGATAGATAATGTAAGTAGCATAATAATACAACCCAAAAAGTAAGCCTACTAACGTGTGTGCCAAAACCTGGTGTCACAAGCTATGGGCAGCTAGTAGAATATACACCAAAATAATATAATACTATACTACTTTATGAATCTGGATAGACAGAAAATAAAAGTACAAAGGAAAGTCTTCTTCGGCTGCGGGTCGGCATGGATGAAAAGAAGCTCACCGTAGAAGTCCCAAGTCCGCTCATGGGTGCGCACCAGAATGATAATCAGATCCACCTACCTCAGATCCTGTACATTTAAGTACAAAAGTGTAGCATGAGTACATAAACAATATGTACCCTGTAAGTATCCCATCTAATCTCGAAGAAGTAGAGACGAGAGGTCGACTCAATACTTACTAAGGTCAAGTAAAATGAGGAGAATTTATAATAAGCAGAAATAACTCAAATCATAAGGATTCGTAAGTATAAAACAACAATTCTTCCTTTAGATTTTCATCATGATTGTCCATTTATATATTTAAGAAAATATGAAGTCTAACCCACAATAGGATTCCAAATAAGTCATGCGCAGAAAATCACCGAGGAACGTATTGCCCGATCCAACGTAAAAGTAAATTGTACACTGTCGAGGATCAAACGGCTCGAACCATAGATGCGTCTATTACCCCGCTTGCGAATCACCCGTGCGACGCGGTCAAACAGAAATAAGCTCATTGACAAGCATTAACAACAATTAATACATATATGAGGAGTAGCCATACAGAAGAATGCCAATTACTCTCTTTTAACGTGCCAAACAGGATAAGGGTCATTCTCTAGTCTCCTTCTTCTTAATAAAAATAGTTCACACGAATCCATTTTAATCAAACTATACTAGAATACCACGTAAAGCATGCTTATGGGTCCTAAACTACCCGGACGTCGCATAATAATTGCTACACACGGACTCTCGTTACCTAGTACGTACGTAGCCTCTAATATAATGACAAATAATTCAATTATTATTACTATGAGGACAATTCTCTCTTACACGGTTAGAAAGGAGACTCACCTCACTCCAAAGTGCACTTCCAATATCAAGAACAAGACCAAGCCCTCAATTCGGAGCCGAACGATCATAAACTAGTTAAATAAAGTAAGAACTAGTCAATAAAGGATTACAAGGTCGAATTCTAACTATTTAAGCAATTTTCCAACCTTTTTCACAAGTTACCTAAATTCCGACCCCAGGCCCACCAGCCCGGATTCCGAGATTTTTCGAAGAAAGTTATTCTCTATAACCAAAGGATTAATAATATATGATTTCTTTTTCATTTCATAGCAAATTTCATGGTTATATCTTAGATTTATTAAAAACTCTAGGTGTAGCTCTAACCCTTTGATTTCACCTACTTTTTAGTGTTGAATCTACCTAATGTACGTGTATTTAAACTAAGGATGAGTGGATATTACTTACCTCACAATCCTATGTTGAAATCCTCTCTTTGGAAGCCCCCAAATCGCACAAGTGTAGAGTAGTAATGAAATAAATGACCTTTGAGTTCGAATTAAATGAACTCACTGCCCAGCGATTTCCGCATCTGCGGTCTGGGGACCGCATTTGCGATCCTGAAACTGCGAAATGAGGACCGTATCTACGGAATTTGGCGAAAGTGGCTGGACCGAATCTGCGGTCGGGGGCCGCTTCTGTGGCTTTACAACCGTATCTGTAGTTTCCCCTGGCCTGGCCACTGGTCGCTTCTGCGAATGGTGGACCGCACCTGCGATCCCGTATCTGCGGCCCTAGAACCGCATATGTGGTTATGACAGAAGCAGCACCCTTCAGCTATTCTCCAACTTTCCCACTTCGCTCGAGCCTCGTTCGTTTGATGCTCGGGGCTCCCGAGCCCCGCCCGAACATACCGACAAGTATAAAATCATGAGGCGGACATATTCAAACCCTCAGAACACCCGAAACGACTGTAAATCTAGGAATCACCCCTAAAACCAAATGAATCAAACTAAGGAATGTTCAAGTTCTTAATTCTCCTCTAACGGCTCAAAATGCCTTTAAACCACTTGGATTGACACCAAATTTTACGGGCAAGTCTTAAACAATATTGCGGACCTGTACCAAGCGTCGGAACCAATATATGAGAAAGGCTTTATAATGATATTGGCATTGAAGTAATTAATTACATAACTCAGACAAGAAATCAAGATCAGGCTTCCTACGGTTGTAGCTTCTTGTTTTGCTTTCATTTTTGCTTATGTAATTCAATCACATTGTTTGTAATAATTTGTAAATATTATAGGGTTGGCTAGTGAAAAGGGATGGGAAATATGCATGCTACCAAAAGGGGCAGAAAGCATGTTATTAGGTTTACATTCCTAATTGCGTAATAGAATCCATGTTTAGGACTCATTTCATGCATTAGATAACATGTTCCTTAGTATTTACATTTACCATTTTTTAGCGTGTCCACTTCACTATCATATCACTTAGCAAATCCTATGTTAAATGTGTTAATAACCATTGTTTTTGCAATCATGATCCTACTACCATGCACACTTAGAGATCTTGTTTTAGGCTAAAACAACACTATAGAGCATATCATCTCTGCATATTCTAATAATCATGTTCTAAATTTTGTAATATTTGTGCATATAGAAATCCTGCTTAGGATTCTGCACATATACATCATTCTGTACCTCTTAACATTTAGATACCATGTCTTTAGGGTCTCACTTATATTCACTCAAACAGACTTAGGCTAACTACGAATGCATAAAAAGGAATAAAATAATTTCATTTTGACTTTACAACTAATTGGATATAATTCTGTGTGTTGAACACCTAGAACAACATGTTTATGTAATAATAATAATCTTCAACTGTCTTAATAAATCTTGGATAACTATTGAGTACTGCTCACGCCTAGGCAAGCCTTAGGTAATTACTTAAATAAAACTAGAACTGCCTTTGTTTAAATTATCAACTGCTACAACCAGCAGACATGCCTGATTCAGACTTCTTTTTTGAGTTGTATAATGAATCTGGTTCTGACTCAAGCACCCAGCTTTAGGATTTTAAAATTAAGACCTTATCTATGTTTAAGTCGTGCTGTTTATATGCATTATTTGTGGAGGTATACATGAGCCTTTTAATTGCTTACATGTCTCCTCGTTAATTGTAGTTATATGTATTTTTGTATGTCGCCTTAGCCTTTTTATCTTTAAACATAAGATTTAGCCTAATACATCCCTTTTATAGGAATAATAGTCAGAAATTCCTCTGGGACTGATATGAATGGGACGGGTAATAACATGCAATAGAGGTCGAGACCAATCCTAGCTTTAATACCTTCACGGGGTTGGGAAGGGTATATATGGATATGATGACCGGTACGCTAACACCACGTGTATCCTCTCTTCTAAGGAGTGCCATATCGGGTATTGCATTGATGTGATCCATATTACAAACAAACCTAGGACCCCTTTTTACACTCAAAAGCACGCTTAGATTATAACTCTTTTCAAAACCTTGCATTTATTGTTTTTCAAACACTTGTATATTTAAATACAAAATCCCTATTACTTGAGCCTTACTTGTTCACTTCCTAATTGTAAAAATTCACAAAAACTATCTGGCCGGGTGCCTAACACATTTCCCTTGGGATAATTTCAAGCTCTTACCCTATCCCTGGTTACCAAACATAGTCGTAGTTGAACCAGATAGGTGCCCTAACGCGCCTTAAAATCGTTAGGTGGTGACTCTTCAAAATTGCAAAAGCACTTTCTGAAAATGAAAGAGTTGTCCCAACCAAATGTCATAAACCCGATTTCGCGAGAAAAAGGGAGCGCGACAACGTTTGCAGCCTGGTGTTTCTCCCTCCTATCTTACTTTCTGTTTCTAGTTCTGTAATATACTATATAAACTCTTTCATACTATTAGACACATGGTAGATGCTAATGACTCGATGTCGGGCTGTGTTGGTTTTTCCGCAAATTATACTATTTCACTTTTTTTTTGAGATTATTTTGATGTTAATGACTTAAATTGTGTTATGATAATGCTTTGAAACGAATTGGGAGTCGTGTCAGCTTGCCTTATTTCGTGATAGGTGCCATCACGACTGGGTCTGGAATTAGGGTCGTGACACGTTGGATCGAGGTAAGTGTTGCAGCTAACCTTAGCTTGAGGGATTCGGTGTTTTGTCTATTTTCTATGTGTTGGGTTGTTGAGTACGACGTATAGGTGAAGTAACGAGTACCTATGTATTGTTGTAGGCTCATAGCATGCGAGTGAGTCTTATATTTGTGATTATTGTATTCTTTATTGGTATTGTTAATGCTTAAACTGGTTATTCTTCATGTAAAACAATTATTATCACGTTTTCATGGAATTAGATATTGATTGAGTAATGACTCAAGTTGAGATTTATATTATGAAGTTAAATATTCAAACAAGGCTTGTTATTAATAATTCCCTTGCCGGGTTGTTATTGTTTTGTTGTTTGGATGCGGAAGAGTGTAAAGAAGGAAGGGTGATGCTGTGCCATCCAAGGTAGATCTGCCGGCGTTCGCAGACCCTGGAGTCCCCTTCCAGTTATCCTAGTTTTCCTGTTTTCTTTTAATTCGAGAACAATTATATTTTCTTTAAACCAGTATTTTTAGTGACTGTTAGAAGTTCATGGATTATGACACCAGATTTTGGTAGTCTCCTATTAATTTTTGGATTATTATGGATTTTCGCACTTCTCTATTTTGTTTTGGTTTAATTATTAGTATTTACTGTTTTGGATAGTGGTTAGCGTATTAAGTCTTTATCCGTTGGCTTGCTTAGCATCTTGAAAAGTTAGGAGCTATCGCGATCCCAACGATGAAAAATCTAGGTTGTAATAGTATAAAGTTGAACTTAGTGTTTAACGGTATTCCAGTGATTTCAATGCATGGCTCTTGTAACCACGGCTATGGTTATAACAGTTATGGACAAAAGCATATTCTAGATCTTGGCTTCATAGTCGTCCGCAATAGCACAAAAACAGTAGTAACAAAGAGATTCCTAAAAAAATTCAATAAGTAATTAGAAGGTATGATAGGTCCAAATTCCTAAATCACTCCCCTTACTAGCTATTTATAAGGAAGCGCCGATTAATATAGAAAAAATCATTATTTAGTGTTTCATCTAAGTTTTTATATATATTAGTTTTGTTATATTATTTTTTAATTTTTATTTTTATTTTTTTATTTTTTTATTTTTTTTTTTGGCAATCCAATAGGCAGTGCCTAGGGCTAGTTTTTATTTATATTTTTTGTTTTGTTATATTATTGATACAATAAACTATGTTGTTTTGTTAAGAGGATTATTGAAAATCACCAACAGCTTGGCAGGTTTCTCCTGCATCTTCTGACGTGTTTAAAAAAATTTCATCTTATATTATTGATTTTGTAGGTTTAGAAAAAAAAATATATTAACTATTTGGATAAACTAAGTTATATATGGCGCAAAATTAATAATTGATGATCGAGATTTTGGACGACTAGGATTTGATAATGTGGGAAGATATAAAGTTAATGTTCAATATATTATTATTGTAATTGCTTGTATCATGAAAAATAAAATATTGTACTTGGCAGTCAAGATTAAGAATATAAAATTTTATTGTTTAAGGTTCATTTAGTTTAAGTTAACCAAAATTGCTGACAATTTTAAAATTTTACAATGTACAACTAACATGTTCTCATCTAACTCTTCTTAAGCATAAAGACACATCAGAATGGCCAGTTTGATTATTTACATTATTTAATTGGAGCCGCTAGTTAAGGACACATGTTTTATGATAATTTTAGCGAGTTTTCAAGTTAACAAATGAGTAATAGAATCGTGTGATAAAATGAAGAGTTTAAAGTAAAGAAACCGAAGAAAAGTATAGAGAGAGAGAGTTGATATATATTATTCAGTTTCAAATTCATCTACATAATGAACTGAATTCTCCTCTATTTATAGAAGAAAGGAAGGTGTTGTGTAAGCTGCTACTACAAGCTGCAGTATAAGCTGCTACTGCAAGCTGCAGTGTAAGCTGCTTGTAAGTTGCTTGTAAGCTGCTACTGCAAGCAGTTGTGCAAGCTGCTGCGTAAGCTTCTTGTAAGTTGCTTGTAAGCTGCTACTATACTAGATATAGATAATCTTCTCCAGGGGTAATATTTATCCATAATAGAGTACCGAAATGATAAGCTTCTTCAGGAAGCTTATTTACAACGGAGTACTAAAACAACGGAGTACATATATATATGTGTGTATAACACTCCCCCTTGGATGTTCATTAAAGATAATGTGCCTCATTAAAACCTTACTAGGAAACACCCCATGAGAAAAAATATTCTAGTGAAGGAAAAAGAGTACACATATTTCGTAATACTCATTGCTAGGTGCCTCATTAAAAACTTTTTAAGGAAAACCTTGTGGGAAAAACACTTATTATGGAAAAAAAGTACATCGCGTATTTTATTCCCCCGGATGAAAACCTTGTTTCAAATATTCGAGTCCCCGCATTCCAATCTTGTATACCATCTTCTAAAAAGTTGAATCTGTAGAGAATATTATCTACCACTATTTAAGATAGATACAAATTAATATCATCAAACCAAGAAGCTGCTACAAGTCATTTCATTGAGGTACTTGCAACCTGCCTGCATCACCTGCTTGTAGAAAGCATCAATGGAGTACTAAATGGATAATCTTCTTCAGAAAAATTATTTACAGCGGAGTAACAAATAAACATCAACAAAAATATTTCAAAACATTCCTCCTTGGATGTCATTATTATGTCCCTCGTTAAAATCTTACTAGGAAAAATCCCGTGGGAAAAAATCATAGTGAAGGAAAAATAGTACACTAATAATATACATTGCAAGTTGCCTCATGAAAACATCACCAAAAAAAATCCAGTGAGAAAAAATCTGAGCAAGATAAAAGAGTACAATGTAGAGACTTGGGTATATCTGGACCAAGGAGTTCATCATTCTCCTCTGGAGGTAAGAACGGATCCTTAATCCGTGTAGGATAAGAACTATATCTTGCTAGTAATTTAACAGAAAATGCTATATCAGGCCTTATATCATTAGCAAGATACATTAGTGCACCAATTGCATTGAGATAAGGTACTTTGGGATCAAGGAGTTACTCATCCTCTTCGGCAGGTCGGAACAAATCCTTATCCACTTCAAGTGATCGAACAACTACTGGCGTACTCCATGGGTGCGCTTTGTCCATGTAAAAGCTTTTTAAGACCCTTAGGCAGATTGATAGATAATGATCCAGTTGCTAAATGTTCAATTTGTAGACCAAGATGAAGTTTTGTCTTCCTAAGATCTTTCATCTCAAATTATTTGTTAAGATATTCAATTGCCTTTTAGAGATCTTCTGGAGTTCCAACAAGATTTATGTCATCAACATAAACAGCAAGGATAACAAATTTTGAATCCAATCTCTTTATAGAAATGTATGGACAAATAACATCATTTATGTAACTTTCTTTCAGCAAATATTCACTGAGCTGATTATACCATATGCGCCGGATTACTTTAAACCATACAAAGATCTTTGTAAGCTGATTAAGTACATTTCTTGAGGTTTTAAATATGCTTCATGTATTTTAAATCACTTAGGGATTTTCATAGAGATTTGATCAAATTAGTCATATAGGTTATGACTCGCTTTTAAATGGCATGACATCTTCAGATGTCTGGACTACTGGTCCGATCCTCATAATATTTCACAGTATTGTGCACTATATTGTATCAAATATATCGTCAATGATCATTTTGTATTGGTTCGCAAGCGACATAACTTGTTGAGATCTAATCGCTTTCTTTATTTTCAGGTACCTGAACTTCTTCTGGAGTTTTATGAAATGTTATGTCGTGGGCTATTCTAGGGTCCATTCCTCCTTATTATGATCATTTTGATCATTATCTCCGTAACATTTTTCAAGAATTGTTATCTTTGGAACCGATTAATCTACCACGCTTCATGCGTACAGTAAACTCTATCCTTCAGGGACTTTAAATTTTAATAGGAGCATTTGCAGCTGAAATATGATATCTGATTTCTGATCAGCAAATGCTTCTGCCATTTGACTTGAATTATCTTCTAAGTGAGGTTCATATTAATGATAGTTCGATTCATATACTATATTTTCAGTTGTTTATTCCATCCCACAAATGTTAGAAAACTAACATATATTCCTAATCTTCTTTGGGAAACATATCTTTGTGCATCGTAGTAGAGAAATTAATCATATACCACACATCAAAAGATAGTAAAAATATTTGGTTTCTGATCCTAAACCAATTGTGAGGGGAGGACTTATCATATATTATTGGTCTGATTCTATCACGACCCCAACCCCGGCCGTCATGGCGTCCAACACACTGCTAGGCAAGCCTGACCAATTAACAACCTAAACCAAATTCTCATACAGTTCATTATTGACTAACGCATATAAATTACCCAGTTATATTACTAGAAGTTTGAAATAAGAGTTAAACATGCAGAATTTCAAATAGGAATTCTTCTACATAGCCAAAAAGACATGGTGTCACAGGTCTGAGCCTCTAATACATGTTTACCAATCTAATACATGTCACTATAGGGGAATACGAAATAAAAACAAAGGATAGAAGGGAGAGATCACGGCTGCGGACGACATTGCAGCTACCTTGATGCTCCCGGATATGTGCTGCTCAACAGAAAATCCTCACTCAGCCTCAGATGCACCTGGATCTGCACGCAAGGCGCAGGGAGTAATGTGAGTACTCCGACCCAGTGAGTAATAAACATAAATAATGACTGAGAATAAGAAATCATTGAATACACAAAGTAACCTATAATGCGACAGTTAAAATAAGTGGAATGAAATCAATAAAACAATGAAATCGAAATGTAGAAATGCTACAACAACTAAGTAATTAAGTGACAAATATAGAAGGAAAAATCAACACATAATACGGTACCCTATAGTACCCACTGCACCGTATAGCCCGATCCATTTATTTATCATCGATGACACTCACTGGGGTTGTGCAGACTCCGGGAAGGGCCCCTAATGGCCCAAGCGCAATAACAAGTCATTTCGTGGCATCAACTAGGCTCTCGTCCTCATATCAATATCAATATAATACTGTTGCGGCACATAGCCCGATGCCATGCTCAGTCCAGAAATCACATAAGCCCCTCGGGCCATAATAAAATAGTAGTTCTCAACCCAAAATATCATTAGAAATATCATTTAAGTTTCAAATCTTAGAAAAAGTGGCTGAGTTGTAAAATAGTATTAAAAAATAGGACTAAGTTCAAGCAATATATCAAAATAGTGAGAAAAAGTTATAGCAATCCCTGAAGTGTTCAAATAGTTGGCACGAAGCCCAATTATGACAATTAGTCCAATAATATTGATATCAAATAAGTTTTAATCAATTACACGATAAAACATCACTTAGGACGGACCAAGTCCCAATTCCCAATAGTAAACGACCTCGCGCTAATCATCAAGCATGTGTCTCACCTCAATATAGCACTACGATGTACAAATCCGGGGATTCAAACCCTCAGAACATCATTTACTTTCATTACTCACCTCAAGCCGGCCTAAACTCTAGCTCGCTATGCACTTGCCTCTCAAATCGGCCTCCTCGCGCGTCAAATCTGACCAAAACCACAATGAATACGTTACAATATACTAAGGGAACAAAACCCAATAAAAAATAATCGAAAAATATCAAAAATCCCGAAATTTAAAAACCCGAGCCTCGGGCCCACTTCTCGAAACTCAGAAATTTTCAAATCATTAGACTCTTTATCTCCTCACGAGTTTATACATATAAAACACAATAATCAGAGTTCAATTGACCCTTCGAATCCTTAATTTTAGCTCCCTTAAGTTAGAGCCCTAAACCTCCATTTTCTGTCCATTAATTCCTTTAATTTTCAGTCCTAATTCATGAAACAGCACAGTAGAATCGTATTTTAGGTCCAAAATCCTTACCTTGTCGAAGCTCCTTGAAATCCCTCTCAAAAATTGCCCAAAAATCACCAAGTCCGAAGTTAAAATGAATAAACCATTCAAAATTTGTGAAGAAGAACCTTAAATACTTCTGCCCAGACAAAACCGTACCTGCGGTCCAAGAATTCGCTTCTGCAGCCAAATCTCTGCATCTGTGGAAGCCAATTAAAATCCCAGCAGCCGCATCTAGGGTCCAACTGTCGCATCTGCGACTCCGCCGATGCGCTTCCCACCCGTACTTGCGGTTCCAGCCTTAGTTCCCTAAACCCGTATCTTTGACATCCCATTCCGCACCTACGGTTCCCCCACCACATGTACGAAAATAGAAGCAATAGCTAAAATTTGAATTTGCACAAGTCCAAAACTCTTCCCGTTAGCCATCTAAAATCACCCCGAGGCTCCCGGGACCTTAACCAAAAGCACCACTACATCCTAAAACCTCATTCAAACTTGACCCAATCATCAAAACACCTCAAACAACACCAAAACCATCCAATTACATCGAATTCAAGCCTAAATTATTCTAAAACTTCCGAAACACGCATTTAATAAAAAAACCAACCAAATCACCTTCGAATGACCCGAAACATTACACACACATCCCAAATCACATAATGAAGCTACAGCAACTCTCGGAATTCCATTCCCACCCTCGAATCAAAATCTCAATTATCAACCGGAATTCGCCAAAATACTAACTTCGCTAATTCAAGCCTAATTCTACACCCGACCTCCAAAACCACTTCTGATCACACCCCTGTGTCACAAATCATCCCCCAAGCTAACCGAATCATTGGAAATCACATTCTAGCCCTCTAACGCATAAGTCAATATCCGGTTTACTTTTCCAAACTAAGCCTTCCTTAAAGAGACTAAGTGTCTCATTTACTACCAAAACCTCTCCAAACCAACCCGATTACACAAGACACGGATAATGAAGCATAAAGAAGCAGAAAATGGGGAAAACAAAGTGGTAACTTATGAGACGACGGGTCGGGTCGTCACATCCTCCTCAACTTAAACAAACGCTCGTCCTCGAACGAGTCAAGAAATATACCTAAAGCCTTAAACAAGTGAGGATATATGCTTCGCATCTCCCGCTCGGTCTCCCAGGTAGCCTCCTCCATGGGCCGACCTCTCCACTGTACCTTCACCGAAGCTACATCCTTTGATCTCAATTTTCGAACCTGACGCTCCAAAATGGATGCTGGCTCTATATCATAAATAAAATCATCCTCCAACTGTACTGTAGTAAAATCTTGATCATGGAACGGGTCTCCAATATACTTCTGGATCATAGAAACATGAAAAAATAGATGCACGCTTGACAAGCTGGGTGGCAAGGCAAGCTCAGAAGCCACCTCCCCAATCCTCCATAGTACCTCAAAAGGCCCAATAAATCACGGACCTAACTTCCCTATCTTCCACAGTCTCATAACACCCATCATGGGCAAAAACTTCAAGAAAACCTTCTCACCAACCATGTAGGATATATCTCGAACCTTCATGTCCGCATAACTCTTCTGTCTGGACTGCACTGTACGGAGTCTCTCCTGAATCACCTTCACCTTCTCTAATGCATCCTGGACCAAATCTGTCCCCAATAGCCTAGCCTCACCATGCTCGAACCAACCAACTGGAGATCTACACCACCTCCCATACAAAGCCTCATACAAAGCTATCTCAATACTCGACTGGTAGCTGTTGTTGTAGGAAAATTCTGCAAGTGGTAGGAACTGATCCCATGACCCTCCGAAATCAATAACACAGGCGCATAGCATATCCTCCAATATATGAATGATGCACTCAGATTGCCCGTTCGTCTGAGGGTGAAAAGTTGTGCTCAATTGCACCTGATTACCCAACTCTCTCTGCACGGCTCTCAAAACTGTGAAGTAAACTGAGTACCTCTATCTGAGATGATAGAAACCGGAACACTATGCAACCAAACAATCTCCCGAATATATAACTCTTCCAGCCGCTCCGAAGAATAAGTAGTACAGATAGGAATGAAGTGCGCGGACTTGGTCAGCCTCCCTACAATCACCCAAATAGCAGCGAACTTATTCAAAGTCCGTGGGAGTCCAGTACTAAAATCCATAGTGATCCTCTCCCACATCCACTCGGGAATAACCATCTGCTGATGCAATCCACCCGGTCTATGATGCTCATATTTCACCTACTTATTATTGAGACACCGAGAAATAAACTCCACAATATCTTTCTTCTTCCTCTGCCACCATTAGTGTTGTCTAAGATCTTGATACATATTTGTGGCACCTGGATGAATGGAATACCGCAAGCTATGGGCCTCCTCCAATATCAACTCCCAAAGCCCATCTACATTGGGCACGCAAATCCGGCCCTACATCCTCAACACACCATCATCACCAATGGTCATATCTCTAGCATCATAATAATGAACCCTATCCTTAAGGACAAGAAAATGGGGATCATCATACTGGATCTCTCTGATGTGATCATATAAGGAATACCGAGAAACCACACAAGCTAACACCCGGTTGGGCTCCAAAATATCTAATCTCATAAGTCGATTGGCCAAGGCCTGAACATTAACTGCAAATGGACTCTCCTCAACTGGAATATACACCAAGCTCCCCGTACTCTTTGCCTTTCGGCTCAAAGCATCGGCCACTACATTGGCCTTTACCGGATGATACAAAATAGTAATATCATAATCCTTAAGCAACTCTAACCACCTTCGCTACCTCAAATTAAGTTCCTTTTACTTGAACAAATACTGAAGACTGCGATGATTAGTGAATACCCCACAAGATATGCCATATAAGTAGTGCCTCCAAATCTTCGATGCATAAACTATAGGAGCCAACTCCAAATTATGAACATGGTAGTTCTTCTCATGCGGTTTCAACTGACGAGAAGCATAAGCAATAAATATACCCTCGTACATCAATACACAGCCAATCCCAACTCATGAAGCATCATAGTTTACGGTATATGAACCTGAAGCTGATGGCAAAACCAATACTTGAGGTATGGTCAAAGCTGTCTTGAGCTTCTAAAAGCACTCCTCGCAATCGTTCGACCATGCAAATGGAGCACCCTTCTGAATCAACTTGGTCAAGGGCGATGCCATAGAGGAAAAACCTTGAACAAACCAGCGATGATAAACCGCCAAACCAAGGAAGCTACGAATCTCTGTGGCTGAGGACGGTCTAGGCCAACTCTTAACCGCCTCTATCTTCTTTGTATTAACCTGAATACCCTTACTGGACACCAAGTGTCCCAAGAAAGCCATTGAACCGAGCTGTCATGACCCCAGTTCACCCTCCATGAACATGTCGTGATGGCACCTAGTTCCTACAACAAGGTAAGCCTAATAATGCGGAAATTAATATAACTTGCGGAAACATTTAATTAAACTAAGAAAATCTAGAAGGAAATGATATATATAAGTGCCACTTGGCATATACAACTCAAAACAGAATGCGAAAGCCTACAATCTCATCCCTAAACTTGGAAACTCATGGGAACCACAGGCTAATAGAAACGTAAAACACCGCTCTAAATCTAGAATATCTAAACAACTGAAAGAAAAGATAAACTAACAACTAAAGTTGGAATAGAGTAGAGACTTCTAGTCTGCGGATGCGGCAGATATACCTCAAAGTCTTCGCTAGATCTCTCCGCCTCGATGATAGTACGCCTGGGTGGAGGATTCCGGATCTGCACATGAAAAATATGTGTAGAAGGGGCATGAGTACACAACATCGGTACTCAGTTAGTGCCAAGCCTAACATCGATTGGGTAGTGATGAGTAAGTTCAGGGCCCCATTGAGGTAAAATATAATAATAAATTAACAGTATGAAAAATTGGCAGTAATAATGAGCACAAAAGTGAGATAAGACAAGTTAAACGAGGCAATAACAAGTACATAAAGAACAGAATAAACACGGAATATGTACAACTCAATACCAATGATAAAAATGAGGATCTCCCAGGATACCATCCTGTAGTCCTTTTCTCAACTGTCCAGTGGATCTCTCGGGATACCGTCCCATAGTCTATCATATGCGTAAATCCGGAGGATCTCCCGGGATACCATCCCGTAGTCCAACTATTAATGTGCAGGGGGATCTATCTGGAATCTAACCCGCAGTCCCAAAGTAAATGTGCAGGGGGATCTATCGAGAATATAACCCACAGCCCCATAGTAAATGTGCAGGGGGATCTATCGGGAATCGAACCCGCAGTCCAAAAGTAAACAAACAAGGGGGAGAAGCTACTGGAATCCCACATCTGTAGTCCCAATATAAATGCGCAATCACAACCAGAAGATACACAGAAATGAAGTACAAAAGACAAGCAACAGGTAGTACTGGCCTAGCATGCTTCACGTAGTACAGTCAAGGCAACTTAAGCAATTAGGCAAGTTAAATAAACTAAACATGCCTTCCTAATCTAGCAAAGGTTAAATTGCAAGTATAATAAAGTAAATATGAAAGAAACTCAACCTCAATATCTTAAGTAAGAACCAGATTTACAACAATTGGCTCAAGTACGCGTTCGTCACCTCGCGTACAAGGCACTCAAAATATCAAATAAAAAATCTATGATGACCTGGCCCGTTTTCACGTGAGTTACCACCCCGTTTTACTAATTTTCTGCTTCCTTATATTTCATTGTAAGAGTATTGGGTGAATGAGTCAAATTGGATTGGTTTTGGAAGGAAATGAGAAACTTAGTCCCTTTAAGGAAGGTTTGTTTTGGAAAAGTCAACCTGATATTGATTTATGACTTAGAGGGATCATATGTGAATTCGGGTGATTCGGTTTGCTTTGGGGGATGATTTGTGAATTAGTAGCGTGATCGGAATTGGTTTTGGAGGTCCGATGTAGAATTAGACTTGAATTGGCGATGTTAGCATTTTGGAGAATTCCGGTTGATAGGTGAAATTTTGATTCAAGGGTCGGAATGGGATTCCAAAAGTTTCTATAGCTTCGTTAGGTAATTTTTGAAGTATGTGAAAATTTTAGGTCATTCGGAGGTGATTTAGTTGGGTTTTTGATCAAATGCGTGTTTCGGAAGTTTTTGAAGAACTTAGGCTTGAATCCGGTGAGAATTGATGATTTTAGCATTGTTTGATGTGTTTTGGTGATTGGAACAAGTTTGAATGATGTTTTATGATGTTTAGGTGCTTTTGGTTGAGGTCCCAGGGGCCTCGGGGTGAATTTGGATGGCTAACGGGAAGATTTAAACTTGGAAAATATTGCATAAAGTTCAGATCAGTTGTTCAAAAAGAATTTGTCTTCGCGTTCGCGTTGGTGAGTCACGAAAGCATAGAAGGAAATTTCAGGACCAGGATTTTGACCATTGCATTCACGTCTGGGGCCTCACGATCGCTAAAGGTTCAGGTGTTCAATGCGTGAAGGCATACCCGTTTGCGTATAACAAGTTGGGTCCCACGGTTGTTGCCCTTCGCGTCCGCGTGGAGCAGTACGCGTTCGAGTAGGCTTAGGGGTTCAGACCTTAGTGTGAGTGTAACCGCATTCTCGAAGGGTATTTTTGGCAGTAGCAGATTTTGTTCATCACGAACACGAGAGGTCCCTCGCGTTCGCAAAGAGGAAAAGAAGTCTGGTCAGAAGGGTTTTATTAAATATTTCATCCGTGAACCATGTCTTATTTCCACCATTTTTGAACAACCTTGAGAGCTTATGGACGTGAATTGAAGGTGATTTCGACAGGGTGTGATTGTAGGTGAGTCATATGACCTAAATACATGATTTAATGGTAGAATTAACATAGAAATTTATGGAAATTTATCAAAAGGGGGAAAAGCTATAACTTGGAATTTAATATTTTAAAGTGGGATTTGATGGGTCATTTAGGCTCGGATTTGGGAGTTTTTTGTATGTATAGACTCGTGGCTAGATAAGGAATCCGATGATGTTAAATTTTTTGATTTTCGAGAAGCAGGCTCGGAGCTCGGGTTTTGCAAATTTCCTGAATTTTGATATTTTTCGAGTCTTTTTGATTGGGGTATGTTCCCGTAGTCTATCGTAATGTATTTGTTTTAATTTTGATCAGATTCGACGCGCGAGGAGGTCGATTTGCGAGGCAAGGGAATAGCGAGCTAGGATTTTGGCTGGCTTGAGGTGAGTAATGATAGTAAATGATATCATGAGGATTTGAAACCCCGGATTTCCACAACATAGTGCTATGTTGAGGTGAAAAACTGCCTTATGATGAGCACGGGGTTATTTACTACTTGGGATTGTGATTTGGTCCGTCCCGTTTGATATTTTACCGCGTATTTAACTGAGATATGTTTGTTATCAACATGATTTGGGCTTCTTGCCATATTTTGGGCTTCATGCCGACTACTTGAGTCCTTCATGGATTTTTATGACTCTTTCCTTACTATTTGATATATTACTTGAACTCAGTCCTGTTGATTATACTGTTTTACAAACTCAGCCATTTAATTGAATTTTTGAGATTTAATTGATGTTTCCACTGTTGTTTGGGCTGAGCACTAATATTCTATTGATGCCCAAGCGGCTTATGATATTTTCTGGACTGAGTAAGGATGAGCTCCTGTGATACATTTATATGCCACGAGGTTTTTTGAGTGACGTGAGGATGATTTCAGGCCTCGTGAGTGATGTGAGAAGGCTTTTAGGCCTAGAGTATTATGTGAGGAGGCTTTCAAGTCTCGACTGTGATGTGAGAAGGCTCTCAGGCCTTATATTGATATAGCACTTGGGTCGTAAGGGGCCTCTCCGGAGTCTGCACACCCACAGTGAGCGCGGGTACCCATGTGATATGATACTGATCCCGAGGGGCTAATATTATGCTGAGTGACTGATACTGAGCCCGAGGGGTTGATGTTATACTGAGTGGCTCATACTGAGCCTGAGGGTCTAATACTATTCCGAGCGATTGATACTGGCCCGGGGGGCATATTTCTACTAACTATTTACTTATTGTTTTACTTGGTTTTAAAAGGAGATTTCATTTGATTCTTAGATATTTCATTTGATTCATTATTGTTCTACTGATTAACTATTTTTACTGCCTGATATAGAATTGCTTTGTGCTGTTTTGTGTTTTCATGCCTTCAATTATTATTTATTATTAATACTCACTAGGTCGGAGTACTCACATTACCCCCTGAACCATCTGTGCAGATACAATCATAGGGGAGTCTGCACCTGAGCGTTGATTCTTTGCAGACCAGGCAGCGAGTTGGAGTGAGGAGGTAGCTATTGACGTCTGCAGCCCCTGGTCTCCCCTATTTTATTTCTTTTAAGTTCCTTCAGACGATTCTATCAAATTTTTATATTTCGTAGACTCATTACAAACTCTGTAGTAGCTCATGACTTGTGACACCCCGGTTTAGGCTATGTCATGATAGTTTCCCTCGTTATTATTGCTATTTCCTCATTATTCGCTATATTAAGCATTTGTTAGATCTGTTATTGTTAATTAATTTCTTTAAAAGAGGTGTTGGCATTATTCTTGCTGGCCTTGTCTTCACGAGAGGCGCCATCACAACCGGGTTTGGGATTTGGGTCGTCACAAGTTGGTATCAAAGCCTAGGTTAATAGGTCTCGTGAGTCATGAGCTAGTTTAATAGAGTCTCGCGGATTGGTACAGAGACGTCTTTACTTATGCTTGAGAGGCTGCAGAACCTTTAGGAAAACTTCACATTCTTGAAATTCTTCTCGTGCTAACTTGTTGATCCGAGTACTAAATTTCTCTTTATTCTACTCTCTCACATACGGTAAGGACACGAGCTACCGGACGTGACGGACGACCACCAGTACAACCCACTGAGGCCAATAGAGGACGCGGATGTGGTCGTAGTCATGGCAGAGGTAGAGCAGCAGGGACAGCACCTGTAGATCCTCCAGTTTCCCCAGCTCAGGACCAAGCTCCAGCAGCACCAGTTCAGGCACCAGATGTGCCCATTGTGATTCCGAGACTTCAGGACACTTTTGCTCAGATTTTGATAGTTTGCAATGGCCTGGCTTAGGGAGACCAGTTCCGGGGAGAGGGTCATCAGGGCCATCCCAGTCATATGCTAAGTCCTCAGCGAGTGCACCGCCATCTGTGCACAGTTATCAGCAGA
>MU722644.1:77145-112483 GCA_026770625.1 Nicotiana glauca
ATTTTTCTACTTGTATATGGTTTGAGGACTACTTGAAACAAAGTTAAGTGTTAAAAACTTGTTTGGCTTGACTTGTTATTTCTTTATGTATTTGTTTGTTGTTTCAATTACCGTGACTTACTTGTCTATGGCTCTAGTTTACTTGGGACAAAGCTTGTCTATACATACCAGTACAATTCTAGTGTACTGACGTCCCTTTTGCCGGAGGCGCTACATTCGTATTATGATTGTAGGTGGTTTCGTAGCAGGTACTTCAGTTCATCGGTAGTAGCACTCCTTCAACTTCCACTGGCCGTTTTGGTGAGCCCCTTTCCTCTCGGGGCCCTGCGTGGCTCATGCTGCTTCTATTTTCGGAGTCTTACTTTGGTTTTGTGTAAGGTATAGCCGGAGCCTTGTTACCGACAAGTACTTATTATCCTTTCATATCTTAGAGGCTCCGTAGACAGTAAATATGGGTTATGGACTTATGTAATTATATGTCTGGCATTGAAAGTTGTAAACTTGTTAAAGAAATTAAGCATGTTGTGTATATTTCGAAAAAAGAGTGATTTCAATTATGAAATAGTTAATCTTTTGGTTAATAAGTAATAAAAAATACAGGGGTAACACGTGGGTTAGGAAAGGCACCCAGGTCCGCTTGATTGGGGCTGCCCGGTCGGGCGCCGATCATGTCCCTTGATTTGGGGCGTGACACAGTCGGACCATCCTGAGTATTGTGGGGCATCTTCAAGTCGTGGTTATCATGGTTATCAGTAGAGTCAGCCTTTACTCAGTGCTCTTCCAACACAGAGTTCATCTCGTGCCCCGTCTTTTCAAGGTTCTTCTAGGTCAAGTGCGTCAGCTAGTCACTCCAGCGCGAGGGGTTCCCTTCAGTCCCATTGTCCAGCACCTAGAAGTTGTTATGAGTGTGGAGAGTTAGGGCATATGTGGAGGCAGTGTCCTCGTCGTGCTGCTAGCTCATCTCAGCAGAGGGGTCAGCCCTCATCTTCTGGTCCAGTTTCTTCAGCACCCACCCCGCCAGCTAGGGGTAAAGGTCAGGCAGTCAGGGGTCTCCCCAGAGGTGTAGGTCGATCAAACGGTGGTTGGGCTCGCTTTTTTACTCTTCAGGATAGGACATATGCTATTTCTTCAGATGATGTCATTACAGGTATTATTTCAGTCCGCCACGGGGTTGCCTCAGTCTTATTTGATCTTGGTTCCACCTATTCTTATGTCTCCTCATATTTTTCTCATCATTTGGGTACGTCCCGAGGGTGTCTTGCTTTACTTGTTCATGTATGTACCCCGATGGGTGATACTGTTATTGTAGACCATGTGTATCGATCATGTTTGGTGACTATTGGTGGTCTGGAGACCCGAGTTGATCTATTGCTATTGAGCATAATGGATTTGAGGTTATTTTGGGCATGGACTGGTTATCTCCGTGTCATGCTATTCCGGACTGTCATGCTAAGACAGCCACTCTTGCTATATTGGGTGTACCGAGGATCAAGTGGCGTGGTGTGACTGACTATGTTCCTAGCATGGTGATTTAATTCTTAATGGCCCAACGTATGGTTGGGAAGGGTTGCCTTTCATATTTGGCATTTGTGAGGGATCTTGGAGCCAAGACTCCAAGCATTGATTCTGTCCTAGTTGTGAGGGAGTTTCTCGATGTATTTCCTATAGACCTGTCGCGCATGCCATCAGACAGGGATATTGATTTTGGTATTGACCTATTGCCGGGCACTCAGCCCATTTTTGTTCCGTGATATCATATGGCTCCAGCGGAGTTGAAAGAAATAAAGGATCAGCTTCAGGAACTCCTAGATAAGGGGTTCATTTGGCCTAGTGTGTCAGTGTGGGGTGCACCGGTTTTGTTTGTAAAGAAGAAGGATAGCACCATGAGAATGTGAACTGAATGCATGCAATGATCAAAGTAACAGTGAAGAACAATTATCCTTTGCCTTGAATTGATGATTTATTTGACCAGCTTCAGAGAGCGAGGATGTTCTCCAAGATTTATCTCTGTTCGGCCGAACACCAGTTGAAGATCAGGGATTCAAATATTATTAAGTCTGCTTTCAGGACTAGACATGGGCACTATTAGTTTCTTGTTATGTCCTTTAGGCTGACCAATGCCCCAGCAACGTTCATGCATTTAATAAATAGTGTATTTCGGCCTTATCTGGATTCGTTTGTTATCGTTTTTATTGATGATATTCTGGTGTACTCGCGTAGTCAGGAGGAGCACGTGCAGGATTTGCGAGTTGTATTGCAGAGATTCAGGGAGGAGAAGCTTTATGCAAAGTTCTCGAAGTATTAGTTTTGGCTCAATTCAGTGGCCTTCTTGGGACACGTGGTGTCCAGTGAGGTTATTCAGTTCGACCCGAAGAAGATAAAGGCGGTTCAGAGTTATCTTAGACCGACCTCAGCCATAGAGATTCGTAGTTTCCGGTTTGGCAGGTTAATATCGCATGTTTGTTTAGGGATTTTCCTCTATTGCATTGCCCTTGACAAAGTTGACTTAGAAGGGTGCTCCATTTGTATGGTCGGACGAGTGCAAGGAGAGCTTTCAGAATCTCAAGACAGCCTTGACTACGGCTCCAGTATTGGTTTTGCCATCAACTTCAGGTTCATATACTGTATATTGTGATGCTTCGAGAGTTGGGATTGGATGTGTATTGATGTAGGAGGGTAGAGTTACTATTTATGATTCTCATCAGTTGAAGCCCCACGAGAAGAACTACCCTGTACATGACTTGGAGTAGGCTGCTATAGGATGCCTTGAAGATTTTGAGGCACTACTTGTATTGTGTATCTTGTGAGGTATTCACTGATCATCACAGTCTTCAGCATTTATTCAAGCAAAATGATCTTAATTTGAGGCAGCAGAGGTGGCTAGAGTTACTTAAGGATTATGATATTACCATTCTGTATCACCCCGGGAAGGCCAATGTAGTGGCCGATACTTTGAGCCGAAAGGCAGTTAGTATGGGGAGCTTGCTGTACATTCTAGTTGGGGAGAGGCCCTTTGTAGTCGATGTTCAGGCGTTGGCCAATCGGTTGGTGAGACTAGATATTTCGGAACCCAGTCGGGTATTGGCTTGTGTGGTTTCTCGGTCCTCCTTATATAATCGCATCATAGAGCGCAAGTATGATGACCCACATTTGCTTGTCCTTAAGGACAGGGTCCAGCATGATCATGCCAGAGATGTCACCATTGGTGAGGATGGTGTGTTGAGGATGCAGGGCCGGATTTGTATGACTAATGTTGATGGGCTTCGGGAGTTGATATTGGAGGAGGCTCATAGATCGCGGTATTCCATTCATCCGGGTGCCGCAAAGAAGTACCAGGATTTGAGGCAGCACTATTGGTAGAGAAGAATGAAGAAAGACATTGTAGGATTTGTGGCTCGGTGTCTCAACTATCAGTAGGTAAAATATGAGCATCAGAGACCGGGTGGCGAACTTCAGTGGATGATTATTCCCGAGTGGAAGTGGGAGAGGATCACTATGGATTTTTTGAGAGGTCTTCCTCGGACTTTGAAGAAGTTCGATTTGATTTGGGTGATTGTGGATCAACTGACCAAGTCCGCGTACTTCATTCTGGTATGTACTACCTATTCTTCGGAGCGGTTGGCAGGGATCTTTATCCGGGAGATTCTTTGATTCCATGGTGTTCCATAGAGTACTCAGTTTCCTTCTCAGTTCTGGAAGACATTTCAGCGAGTTGGGTCACAGGTGGAGTTAAGCACAACATCTCATCCTCATACAGACGGGCAGTCCGAGCATACTATACAGATATTGGGGGACATGTTGGGTGCCTGTGTTATTGATTTTGGATGTTCTTGGGATGAGTTTTTGCCGCTTGCAGTGTTTGCCTACAACAATAGTTATCAGTCGAACATTTAGATGGATCTGTATGAGGCGTTATTTGAGAGGCGGTGTAGATCTACAGTGGGTTGGTTAGAGCCCGGCGAGGCTAGGATATTGGTGACAAAGTTGGTATAGGATGCTTTAAAGAAGGTGAAGCTGATTCAGGAGAGACTTCGTACAGCTCAGTCGTGGCAGAAGAGTTATGCATACCGGAAGGTTCGAGATATGTCTTATATGGTTGGTGAAAAGGTCTTACTGAAGGTTTTGCCCATGAAGGTTGTTATGCGGTTTGGAAAGAAGGGGAAGCTGAGTCCACGATTTATTAGGCCTTTTGATGTACTTAGGAGGATTGGGGAGGCGGCTTATGAGCTTTCCTTGCCACCTAGCTTGTCAGGCGTGCATCCGGTATTTGATATGTCTATGCTCCGGAAGTATGTTGTGGACCCACCTCATGTATTGGATTTCAGCACTGTTCTATTGGATGATGATTTGACCTATGATGTGGAGCCGGTGGCTGTTTTGGGTCGTCAGGTTCGAAAGTCTAGATCAAAGGATATAACTTCGGTAAAAGTGCAGTGGAGAGGTCGGCCCGTGGAGGAGGCTACTTGGGAGACCAAGCAGGAGATGCGTAGCAGATACCCTCACCTGTTTGAGGCTCCAGGTATGTTTCTTGACCAGCTTGAGGACGAGCGTTTGTTTTAGTTGGGGAGGATGTGACGACCCAGCCCGTTTTCACGTGACATACCGCCCCGTTTTCCTCATTTTATGCTTCCTTATGTTTCATTGTAAGAGTCTTGGGTGAATGAGTCGAATTGGATTGGTTTTGGAAAGAAATGAGACACTTAGTCTCTTTAAGGAAGGTTTGTTTTGGAAAAGTCAACTGGATGTTGACTTATGAGTTACAGTGCTTGGATGTGAATTCTGGTGATTCGGTTAGCTTCGGGGGATGATTTTTGACTTAGCAGCGTGATCGGAATTGGTTTTGGCGGTCCGGTGTAGAATTAGGCTTGAATTGGCGAAGTTAGCATTTTGGCAAATCCGGTGATAGGTGAGATTTTGATCTGAGGGTCGGAATGGGATTTCGAGAGTTGTTATAGCTTCGTTAGGTGATTTGGGATGTTTGTGAAAAATTTCAGGTCATTCGGAGGTGATTTGGTTGGGTTTTTGATCAAATACGTGTTTCTGAAGTTTTTGAAGAACTTAGGCTTGAATCCGGTGAGAATTGATGATTTTAGTGTTGTTTGATCTATTTTGGTGATTGGAACAAGTTTGAATGATGTTTTAGGATGTGTTGGTTATTTTGGTCGAGGTCCCGGGAGCCTCAGGGTGATTTCGGATGGCTAACGAAAAGATTTAAACTTGGAAAGTAATGCAGAACTTTCAAATCAGCTGTTGCAGAAGAATTGGTCTTTGCTTTCGAGTTGGTGAGTAGCGAACCCGTAGAAGGAAATTGCAGGATCAGGATTTTGACCTTCGCATTCGCGTCTGGGGCCTCGTGATCGCGAAAGAGTCAGGTGATGAGTTATCGCGTTCACCTGAAGGCATATGTGTTCGCGTATAAGGAGTTGGGTCCCATGGCTGTTGCCCTTGGTATCCGCATAGAGCAGTACGCGTTCGCATAAGCTTAGAGGTTCAGACCTTTGCGTTCGCGTGAGTGTAACCGCATTTGGGAAGGGTATTTTTTGAAGTAGCAGATTTTGTTCATCACGAACGCGAGAGGTCCCTCGTGTTCGCATAGAGGAAAAGAAGTCTGGTCAGAAGGGTTATATTAAATATTTCATCCGCGAACCAAGTCTTATTTCCACCATTTTTGAACAACCTTGAGAGCTTTTGGATATGAATTGAAGGTGATTTCGACTGGGTGTTATTGGAGGTGAGTCATATGACCTAAATACATGATTTAGTGGTAGAATTAACAAAGAAATTTATGGAAATTTATCAAAAGGGAGAAAGCTAGGGCTTGGAATTTGATATTTCAAAGTGGGATATGATGTGTCATTTGGGCTCGGAGTTGGGAGTTTTTGGTATGTATAGACTTGTGGCAATATAAGGAATCCGATAATGTCAAATTTTCTAATTTTTAAGAAGCGGCCTCGAGGTTCGGGTTTTGTAAATTTTGTGAATTTCGATATTTTTTGAGTCTTTTCAATTGGGGTGTGTTCCCTTAGCCTATTGTAACGTATTCGTTGTGGTTTTGTTCAGATTCGACGCGCGAGGAGGTCGATTTGCGAGGAAAGGGGATAGCGAGATAGGATTTTGGCCGGCTTGAGGTGAGTAATAAAAATAAATGATATCCCGAGGGTTTGAAACCCCGAATTTGCGCAACGTAGTGCTATGTTAAGGTAAAACACGCACCTTATGACGAGCGCGGGGTTATTTACTACTGGGGATTGTGACTTGGTCCGTTCGATTTGATATTTTACCGCGTATTTAACTAAGATATGTTTGTTATCAACATGATTTGGGCTTCCTGCCATACTTTGGGCTTCATGCCGACTACTTGAGTTCTTCGTGGATTTTTATCACTCTTTCCTCACTATTTGATATATTACTTGAACTCAGTCCTGTTGATGATACTGTTTTACAAACTCAGCCACTTTAATTAAATTTTTGAGACTTAATTGATGTTTTCACTGCTGTTTGGGCTGAGCACTACTATTCTATTGATGCCCGAGGGGCTTATGATGTTTTCTGGACTGACTGAGGACGAGGGCCTAAGATACATTTATATGCCACGAGGTGGATGGACTTACGTGAGGACGCTTTCAGGCCTCGTGAGTTATGTGAGAAGGCTTTAAGTCCTCGCGAGTAATGTGAGAAGGCTTTCAGGCCTTGAGTGTGACGTGAGGAGGCTTTCAGGCATCGAGTGTGATGTGAGAAGGCTTTTATGCCTTATGTTGATATAGCGCTTGGGCCGTAAGGGGCCCATTCAGAGTCTGCACACCCACAGTGAGCGCGAGTACCCATGTGATATGATACTGAGCCCGAGGGGCTGATAATATGCTGAGTGACTGATACTGAGCCCGAGGGGATGATGGTATGCTGCGTAGCTAATACTGAGTCTGAGGGGCTGATACTATTCTGAGCGATTAATACTGGGCCCGAGGGGCAGATTTCTACTTACTGTTTACTTGTTGTTTTACCTGATTTACCTAGTTTTAAAAGGAGATTTCATTTGATTCCTGGAGATTTCATTTGATTCTTTACTGTTCTACTGATTTACTATTTTTACTGCCTGATATAGAATTGCTTTGTGCAGTTTTGTCTTTTCATGCATTCGGTTATTATTTATTATTATTACTGACTAGGTCGGAGTACTCACATTACTCCCTACATCATGTGTGCAGATACTGGCATAGAGGAGTCTGCACCTGAGCGCTGATTCTTTCCAGACCAGGCAGCGAGATGGAGTGACGAGGTAGTTGTTGACGTCCGCAGCCCCTTGTCTCCCCTATTTGATATCTTTTGAGTTCCTTCAGACTATTGTATCAGATTTTTATATTTCGTAGACTCGTTACAAACTCTGTAGTAGCTCATGACTTGTGACACCCCGGTTTGGGCTGTGTCGGGATGGTTTCCCTCGTTATTATCGCTATTTCCGCATTATTCGCTATATTAAGCATGTGTTAGAATTGTTATTGTTAATTAATTGCTTTAAAAGAGGTGTTGGCATTTTTCTGGCTGGCTTTATCTTCACGAGAGGCACCATCACGACCGGGTTTGGGATTTGGGTCGTGACAAAATCCTAAGGGGAATAGTACCCCACACAAGGTTAGACAAGCCACTTACCTCGAACCGGCACAGAAATCAACTAGAAACCACGCCTTTGCCACGAGTATCTGACTCCAAATGGCACAAATCTATTCAATTCAATTACATATCATAAAGAACATCTCAAGAAACTGATTCTACTATTAAATTCAAAGACAAGATGCGAAATTAGATAAAATGACCAAAATGCCCTTCAGGACAACATCTCGGAATCAAATAAATTTTACATTTTAAGAACACTCTTACTCTCACGAGTCTAACCATATAAAAATCTCCCAAATCGGAGGTCAAACACCTACTCAAAACACAATAGTTTAGCCTATGAAGTTTTACCCAATTTTTGCAAAATTTGATCTTCAAATTCGAATTTTAGTGAAGGATTTAACTACATAATGATGAAATACAACTAAAAGGAATTAAAGAAACGTTACCCAATAATCTCCTTGTCAAAACCCTCTTAAAATCGCACTTCCCCGAGCTCAATTTTATTTTTCTAACTTTTGAAAACTAACCCTCAAAATCTCTACATTTGAACAATGGTTTCCGCTTCTGCGGACAAGGAACCGCTTCTGTGGTCCCGCTTATGCGGAAAACGAATTGCTTATACGACTTTAACTAAAAGTCTAGGTACTGCTTCTGCGGTCTTTTACCGTACCTGCAGTTCCCGCGTCTGAGGGTACTTACCGCTTCTGTGGGTACTTACCGCTTCTGCTATTTCTCTTAAATGATCCAGGGCCACATCTGTGATAGAAGTCTCGCAGGTGCGTAACCGCATCTGCAGTTAATCTTCCGCACCTGAAAGCTGAGGGAGCCCAAATTCCACCCCTGCAATAGAATGGCCGCTTCTGCGATTCCCAAGCCGCAGAAGCGAAAATACCAGAAAAGAATAATCAGCTGCTGTAACACTTTTAAATTTTTCCTGTTAACCATTCGAAATCATCTTGAGGCCCTCGTGACCTCAACCAAAAGCGCCAATAACACCTAATACCTCATTTAAAATTGTACCAACCCTTAAACCACATAAAACAACGTCGGAAACGCGATTAATTCAAGGATTTGAGCCTAAGAACTTCAAATTTCATCAAAATACACTTTCAATCAAAAACCCAACGAAAACACGTTTGAATGACCTGAACTTTTGCACACACACCCCACATGACATGACGGGGCTACTGCAACTTCCGGAAATCCATTCCGACCCTCGGATCAAAAACTCACTATCGGACCGGAAACTTCAAAAATTCAAACTTCGGCATTTCAAGCCTAAATGAGCTACGGACTTTCAAAACACATTTCGAACACGCTCCCAATCCCCAAAATCACCTAACAAAGCTAACAGAACTATCAAATTTCCATTCCGAGGTCGTCTTCACACTTATCTGACTACAGACCATTTTTCAACACTAAAGCTCTCATTTAGGGACTAAGTGTCCCAAAACTCTCCGAAACCCAACATCGAACGTCCCGACAAACTAAAATAGCAGAAAAGACTTAGGGGAAGCAGTTACTAAGGGATCCGGGCCTTAATTATTAAGACGACCGGTCAGGTCATCACACGAGCCAAAACTCACACTTGGAGAACTTTGCATAAAGAATCTCCTCCTCAATCTCTGCAATACCACTCGCAAATGCTCCGCGTGCTCCTCCTGAATATGCGAATATACCAGAATATTATCAATGAACATGATAACAAACAAATCCAGATAAGGCCGAAATACATTATTCATCAGATGCATGAATGCTACTGGGCATTGGTCAGCGCGAAAGACATGACAAGAAAGTCATAGTGATCATATCTTGTCCTGAAAGTTGTCTTATGAATATATGAATCCCTGATTCTCAACTAGTGATAGCCTGAACAAAGATCAATCATAGAGAACACCCTCGCTCCCTGAAGCTGGTCGAATAAATAATCAATACGAGGCAGGGCATACTTGTTCTTCTCTGTTACTTTTTTCAATTGCCTGTAGTCAATGCACATTCTCATTGTCCCATCCTTATTCTTCACAAACAGAACCAGCGCATCCCATGGTAACATACTCGGCCGAATGAACCCCTTATTTAGGAGTTCCTGAAGCTGCTCCTTTAATTCTTTCAACTCCGCTGGTGCCATAAGATATGGCGGAATAGAAATGGGTTGAGTGCCCGGTACCAGATCAATACCAAAATCAATATCCATGTCCGGTGGCATGCCCGGACAGGGCTAGCAATAGATCAACTTGGGTCTCCAGACCCCCAATAATCACGACATATGACCGGTACACACGATCCACGACAATAGTATCGCACATTGGGGTAGACACATGAACAGGTAAAGAAAGAGGCGTACCCAAATAACAAGCAAAATATGAAGACAAGTACGTATAGGTGGAACCAGGATCAAATAATACGGAGGCATCTCTTTGGCAGACTGAAACAATAGCTGTAATGGGTTGGTCTCACCTTCGTCCGGGAACTCGAACAAGGTATTTTGTGCTTGACCTATTGAGAGTCTCTTCCATTCTCTCTTCACCAGATAGATAGACAAATAAGCAATCGGATAGATAGATTATGGCTTCCTCACTATCAGCAAGATCCTACGGGCGATGAACTGCTTCCGACTTCTTCATTCGGTTTGTAGCCATATCATATAGAGTGAAAAATTCCTTTTAATGGGAGTAGCTATATTCAATCAAGATAGCGTCTAAAGCGATGGCATCTGTCCTGCCTGGAATAGCATAAAAATGAGCCTGGCCATCGCCTGATCGAACTCCACCTCTGGGGCAACCCCTAGCTACCTGACCTCCACCCCTGGCTAGTTGGGCAGGTGATGAAATAACTGGTGCAGAAGTCGAGGGTTGACCCCTCTGCTGAGACTGACCACCACAAAGTTAAGGAAACTGCCTCCTCATATGCCCAAACTCGTCGCATTCGTAACAACTACTCGATGCTGGAGATGGAGACTGAAGGGAACCCCTCGCACCAGAGTGACTAGCAGATGCACTCGGTGCACAAGAACACTGAGCTGATGGGGCATGAGATGAACTATGAGCTGGGATGGCGCTGAGTAAAGACTGGACCTGCTGATACTCAAAATGACCACGGCCTGAAGATGCCCCACGATACTCTGGATGGGCCGACTTAACAATCCTGAAAGAAAGTCCTCTATCATGCTGGAAATGGCCCCTAGATGGAGCACCACTGAAACTGCCCGATCCTCGAGGCCTCTTGGCCTCCCTCTCCTCTCGCTCTCTACGGCGAACCATCTAAATCTCACGAGCGATATGGACCACCTCCTCAAATGTAGAACCCAATACTCTCTTTCTAGTCATCAGAATACGGAGATTGTAGTTAAGGCCATCCACAAATCTCCTGATCCTCTCGCGATCGGTCGGAATCATACAAATGACTTGATGGGCCAACTGTGAAAACATCATCTCATACTGAGTCACGGTCATATATCCCTACGTCAACCACTCAAACTATCCACGCAGCTCCTCTCTACGGGACTGTGGTACATACTTCTCCAAGAAGAGAGCGTAGAACTGCCGCCAAGAAAGCGGTGCTACACCGATAGGCCTACGCCTATGAAAATCCTCCCACCAAGTAAAAGCAGCCCCCGAGAACTAAAAGGTGGTAAATACCACACCACTTGACTCAAGAATCCATGCTATACAGAGCATGCGCTGACACTTGTCAAGAAAACCCTGGGCATCCTCGCCCCCAGCGCCACTGAATACCCGCGACTGGAGTCTACCAAACCTATCAAGATGGTGCTGCTCATCGTCTGGTATACTTGGAACTATGAACTCCTGAACTAGTGCAACCGGCTAAGCTAGAGGTACTCCCGGCATCTGAAATACATGCACTACCAGCTCAGGAGTGCGAGCAGTGGGGGTTTGATTGCCTCCCCCAGCCTGTGAAGTAGCTGCTGCTGTGGTGGTTGAAACTGCCAGAGCCATGCCAGTGCAAACTGATAAGATCTGTGCCAAGGCCTCCTAAAGACCCTGAATCATGATAGGCATAGCTGGTGCCTGAATAGGTGCTGCTGGATTAACCACAGCTGGCGCCTGATCCTGAGCTGGGGCAATTGGTGGTTCGACAGGTGCTGCCCTGGTTCCTCTACCTCTGCCACGACCACGGCCTCTGTTGGCCTCAGTAGGTGGTATTGGGGGTCGTCCGCCTCGTCTGGTAACACGAGTCTTCACCATCAGTGAGAGAATAAAATAAAGAGAAGTTTAGTACTCGAATCAACAAGTTCGCACGACAAGAATTTCAAGAAGATGAAGTTTTTCCTAGAGGTTCTGCAGCCTTTCGAGGATAAATACAGACGTTTCCATACCAATCCACGAGTCTCTACTAAACCGGCTCATGACCTGCGAGACCAAGTAACCTCGGCTCTGATACCAGCTTGTCATGAACCCAATCCCGGTCGTGATGGCACCCAACACACTGCTAGGCAAGCCTGGCCAATTAACAACCTAAACCCAATTCTCATATAGTTCATTATTGACTAACGCAGATAAATTATCAAGTTATATTACTAGAAGTATGAAATAACAGTTAAACATGCGGAATTTCAAATAATAATTCTTCTATATAGCCCAAACGATCCGGTGCCACAAGTCTAAGCCTCTAATACAGGTTTACCATTCTAATACATGCCACTCTAGGGGAATACAAAATAAAAACAAAGGATAGAAGGGAGAGATCAAGGCTGCAGATGCCATTGTAGCTACCTCGATGCTCCCGGATATGTGCTACTCAACAGAAAATCCTTACTCAGCCTCAGATGCACCTAGATCTACATGCAAGGTGCAAGGAATAATGTGAGTACTCCAACCCAGTGACTAATAAGCATAAATAATGACTGAGAATAAGAAATCATGGAATACATAAAGTAATCTATAAAGCGACAGTTAAAAAAAACAAGTGGAATGAAATCAATAAAACAATGAAATCAAAATGTAGAAATGCTACAGCAATTAAGCAATTAAGTGACAGATATAAAAGGAAAATCAACACATTATACGGTACCCTCTAGTACACGCTGCGGCATATAGCCCGATCCATTTATTTATCATCGACGGCGCTCGCTAGGGGTGTGTAGACTCCGGGAGGGGCCCCTTACGGCCCAAGCGCAATAACAAGCCATTTTGTGGCATAACCTAGGCCCTTATCCTCATATAAATATCAATATAATACTGAACAATCCTAATCAATAGGACTGAGTTCAAGCAATATATCAAAATAGTGCGAAAACAGTGATAGCAATCTCCGAAGGATTCAAATAGTTTGCACGAAGCCCAATTATAACAACTAGTCCAAATAATAATGATATCAAATAAGTTTCAATCAATTACACGATAAAACATCACTCGGTACAGTCCAAGTCCCAGTCCCCAATAGTAAACGACCCCGCGCTCATCATCAAGCATGTGTCTCACCTTAATATAGCACTACGATGTGCAAATGCGGGGTTTCAAACCCTTAGGGCGTCATTTACATTGATTATTCACCTGAAGCCGGCCAAAACTCTAGCTCGCTATGTCCTTGCCTCTTAAATCGGCCTCCTCGTGTGTCAAATCTGACCAAAACCACAACGAATATGTTACAATATCCTAAGGAAACAAAACCCAATCGAAAAATATCAAAAATCCCGAAATTATCAAACCTGAGCCCCGGGCCTACTTCTCGAAACTCATAAATTTTCACATCATTAGACTCCTTATCTCCCAAGGAGTTTATACATATCAAAAACACAAGTATGGGAGTTCAATTGACCCTTCAAATCCTCAATTTTAGCTCTCTTAAGTTCAAACCCTAAACTTCCATTTTTGTCCATTAATTCCTTAAATTTTCAGTCCTAAATCATGAAATAACACCGAAGAATCGTATTTTAGGTCCAAAATCCTTACCTTATCGAAGCTCATCGAAATCCCTCTCCAAAATCGCCCAAAGGTCACCAAGTCCAACGTTAAAATTAATAAACCCTTCAAAATCTGCAAAGAAGAACCTTAAATACTTTTGCCCTAACAAAACCACACCTGCGGTCTAAGAATCCGCTTCTGCGGTGCCGCTTCTATTGCCAAATCTCTGCATCTACGGAAGCCACTTAAAATCCCAACAGCCGCATCTGCGGTCCAACTGTCGCATCTGCGACTCCGCCGCAGATGCGGTTCCCACCCGTACCTACCGTTCCAGCCTTACTCCCCTAAACCCGCATCAGCGACATCCCATTCCGCACCTGTGATACCGCACCTGCGGTTCCCCAGCCGTAGGTGCGAAAATACCAGCAAAAGCAAAAATCTAAATTTGTACACGTCCAAAACTCTTCCCCTTAGCCATCCGAAATCACCACGAGGCCCCCAGGACCTCAACCAAAAGCACCAATACATTGTAAAACCTTATTTAAACTTGACCCAACCATCAAAACACCTCAAACAATACCAAAACTATCCAATTACATCGAATTCAAGGCTAAGTTCTTCAAAAACTTCCGAAACACACATTTGATAAAAAACCCAACCAAATCACCTCCCAATGACCCAAAATTTTACACACACATCTCAAATCACATAACGAAGCTACAACAGCTCTCGGATTTCCATTCCGACCCTCGGATCAAAATCTCACCTATCAACTGGAATTCGCCAAAATACTAACTTCGCCAATTCAAGCCTAATTCTACATCGGGCCGCCAAATCCACTTCCGATCACACCCCTAAGTCACAAATCATCCGCCGAATCTAACCGAATCATCAAAAATCACATCTGAGTCCTCTAACACATAAGTCAACATTCGGTTGACTTTTTCAAACTAAGTCGTAGTTAAAGAGACTAAGTCTCTCATTTCCTACCAAAACCTCTCGAAACCAACTCGATCACACAAGACATGGATAATGAAGCATATAGAATCAAAAAATGGGGAAAATGGAGTAGTAACTTATGAGACGACGGGTCGGGTAGTCACAGATGCAAAGAAGTGTTGCTATATGCAATTTAGAAAATCTTAAACCAACACATGAAGCTTTGTTCTCATAAGCAATCGTTTAGCCATTAAAAGGAGGTATTCAATGGTAAACCAGCTTGGATATAAACTAGTATTATCAAGATGAACTGTCTTGTTTTCATAATCTGAAAGTTTTTCTCTTAGTTGAGAAAAGCAATTTCAAATGCCAAACTGCAGGTTAACAATGAACACATATGTAACCATCATATATATGTATCTTTAAGTGGTTCATATGATAGGTGAATGGAACTATATTTACCTTTTATATATTTCGGAATCAGGGGTCTTAGTCCCAACTTTAGATGGTATAATCAATTTATTATGAGAACAAGCGACATAGAAGAATTCTTTAAGATTCTTCTAGTTCTTCAGTATATGCTTATCTGAATTCTCAAATAGCTCATTCAAAAATGGCAAATGAAAGCTTCAAGTTTATCATGGCATGTGCTACCTCTTTGTAAACTTCTAGTCTACTATGGCACAAAATTTTGCATTAGTAAACTCCAGGTTTACTGTGACTATTCTTGTATAACTAAATCTCTGATTTACTGTAGCTGCTTTTGCATTAGTAAACTTCTGGTTTACTGTGATATATGATGTAGTACAAATTGAAGAATAAGGCGGTTAACTTCTCACATACATATTATTTTACCCCATATGATTTGAAAACATGAAGATTTTCAATCTTCCAATTGTTTGTAGTCTTAATATGATAGTCATTTGTATTAGTAAACTTCAGGTTTACTACTACTTATGTTTTGACCATAATCATATAATATAAATGACATACTTGTACATAAACTCTTCTTGAGCCTTCATTTATTATCTACAATCTAATATTAATCAGACTCTACTGGTGTCATACGTCTTCTAGATAAACAGTTAGCTCTTCAGGAGTTGTTGATAAATTATGTACTACAAATTAGTGCTCAGACATTTCTAGTGTCATGAGAGAAAATCATAATCAAATTAACAGTATAAAGATAATTCTAAATTTATAAATATAAGAAATTAAGAATTTTAGTATTTTACCACCAACTTTGTGACAAATATCTCCTTCAGGGAGAAACTCCATTAACATATGAATATTTTATATCAAAGTGGCAACCACATAATCATTATATCTTTCAGGGAAAGATACATGGTTTGTTATTTACTTCGGGGAACTCGATAACTAACAATATCATATTAATGTGATTGTACTACAAAGCATTCTACAAGAATTCTTTTGCCTTAGAACGATATTTAATTAAATTATTCAACATATTTTACGTACAACGGTTACGTGCGACAATGATCTTTATGTCACAAAAACAAGATTTACATCCTTTGTTATTCTACCTCTTCCAGAGGTGAGTTGTGGTATTTCTTCATTCACTCCAGGAAATTAAAATGTGCTTCAAAAACAACTTTGAATAGCTTATTATTTTGTTTAAGCAGAGATACGAAAAAAATAAGTATATTCTCTCAATCATATTACCTCTTATGGAGGTGAATTGTAATATATTTACATCAAAAGCGCGTCATATCGTCATATTTACGAGTTTTATTAATATTGTCACATTCATTTCGAGAATGGATTAATATTTATCAAAAGTTCTCATCCTTCAATGAACAGAACATAATTATTTGAACGTGCATTAATCACACCAAATTCAGTGACAGCTTAGTTTAAGATATTGCTACTTCATGAGCAAATCGGGGCATGCAAGTAATGTAGAGAAATTTTCTCTAACTTATCTTCAATTGTAACCATAAAAAGACTAAATTATCACTTCTGGTGGCCATAGGCATATACCATTTCTGGTGGTTAACAAAAATTTAGTTATAATGAGATATACGAAACATAACCACTTCTGGTGGTTGTATATTTCTTGCAAACTCTGATGGAGTATAAGTGGGTCTAACAATGTTATCCACTTTATAATCCTTTATTATGATAATTAGAATGAAAGAAAATAAATACCAAAACAGGTACTATATATGTAGCATATAACCAAGCAAGCAATGATAAATATATTAAACCAAATATAACCAAAAGGCTCAAATTACTTCACACAAATTTGGCCACTCAAGACGTAAGTGATATCCACATCTATACCGCCAAGAAGAAAAGCTCACCCCCTCAAGGATATAATCTGCCTTATGATGCTCGGAATGATCAAGATCTACCACGGATGTAAGCGCGTCGCCATACATCGGAGATGAACACTGAAATAGAAATTAAATTTTAAGTAAGTGCTCAAAATGACAGAGTCTCGTGCTGATAACGTGTTATAAAATAAAGACTTTAAAGTAAAGAAACTGGAGACAAGTAGAGAGAGAGAGAGAGAGAGAGAGAGAGAGAGAGAGAGATATTTATATTATTCAACATCAAATTCATGTACATAATGAACTTAAATCTGCTCTATTTATAGAAGAAAGGAAGCTGTTGTGTAAGTTGCTACTGCAAGCTGTTGTGTAAGCTGCTACTGCATGTTGCTACTACAAGCTGCTTGTAAGTTGCTTGTAAGCTGCTATTGCAAGATGCTGTGTAGGCTGTTTGTAAGATGCTGCGTAAGCTTCTTGTAAGTTGCATGTAAGCTGCTACTGTACCAAATATAGATAATCTTCTGCGGGGGGTAATATTTATCCATAACCCCCGACAGGAAGCTTATTTACAACGGAGTACTAAATGAACATATATATATATATATATATATATATATATATATATATATATATATAACAAAATGCTTTTTTCTTTGCCAACAACAAACTATTGTTTAGCCCTAAGTTAATATTTATCTTAGCACTACTATCGTTTTTCTTCTTTTTAATATATTATATCTTCTCTGCTTAGTGTCGATTCTATTGAAAAGAATACCCCTAATTTATTTATTACCTGACATTGTATAGAAATATAATAATATATGACTTATATGCTAAGCCGGTAGTTTCATATTTTTTCATAGCCCAGCAGGAATGATCATACACCTTTTAAAAATGATTGAACATCCAATTTTTTCATAAAATTAAATATTTTAATTTTGAGTGACATTGCTTAATACTTTTGATTTATTGGATAAGGATTCTTAACTCATTTTTTATAAAATTAGAACATTCTAATTTTTAAGTGTCTGATCTTATAAATTTGGGTGAGTTTATATAAAGAAAATTATTTTGATGTAGGTTTTTGTAAAAATATTTTATATTTAAAAATTAAGTTTATATTATAATCACAATATTGATAGAGGTACTGGTCACAAACAAGGGGATTAGCATATTTCCCATACTTTTTGGTGTTACTTAATGCTTGTAATTTATTTGATGTTGGTTCCTAATTGATACATTTTTCAATAAATTAGAATATTCTTGACTTTGAAGTGTCCAAGCTTGCAAATTTCAGTGAGCTTGAATTTGTACTTTATTCTTTCATCTTCAATCATTTACTCAAAATTTTTATTATAATAATAGTCATATTATTTTAAAAATTCATGTACTACATGATTCGGCATAAACATGCAACGCACGTTCCAAAAAACTAGTTATAGAAAATATTGTATAAATTTTGTAAACTTAAATAATGATGCGTTGAAAGTATATCCTATTTGAAAAATTATGAGGGCAAAACTAGTTATCAACACATACTCTTCAAAAATACCACCATCACCCAATTCAATACCCACAAACCACCACATATTAAACTTCCCAGAATGCATCACAACATACTCCTGATCCCAAATAGTCAACCAATAACCACCCTTATGCCCAGATTCCCAGAGTTCATCAATGCAATCCCATATATGTGAAAACTTTACCCCACACCCCACAACAAGCCCTATACATACCTGAATCAATCGAAAAAGACCTTCTCATTATGAATATGGCAGAGAACTCAAGAAGCTCACTGGCAGGGTTCAGAGTGTCAAAGGTGGTAAAGAAATTGAAGGTTTAAACTATGAGGACTCGTGCATTCAACCAGATGTGGAACCGGCGAAGGATTACAAACTTCCCAAGTTTGAAATACTTGATGAAACCAGTGACCCGAAAGTCCATCTGAGGACATATTGTGAGAAACTCGTAGGAGTGTGCAAAGATGAACGAATCTGCATGAAACTGTTCAGGCGAAGCCTCACATTAGATACTTTGTCTTAGTAAATCAGTCAGGACCCATAGAAGTGGGTTAGTTGGGTAAGCATGGCGTCAGACTTCATGGACAGATTCAGGTTCAACACAGAAAATGCACCAGACATCTTTTACATTCAAAATCTCATGAAGAAACCAACAGAAATTTTTTGCGAGTATGCTACTTGGTGGAGATCTAAAGCTGTGAAAGTAAGGCCAGCACGTGGAGAAGAACAAATGAATAAGTTCTTTGTCGGAGCTCAAAACCCGCAGTACTATCAAAGGATGATGGTTATTGAAAATCATTAATTCTCTGACATCATCAAGCTCGGAGAAAGAATAGAAGAAGGGATTAAAAGAGAAATGGTGAAAAATTTTGAGGCATTGCAGGCCATGAATAAAGCATTGCAATTGGGAGGTATTTCGAAGATCAAAGAAATGGGTGTTGTAATGATGGCCCAGGGTCCTAAGTCTCCTCTCACATACAAAACAGCTCCATCTACATACCAAATGCCTCCACATACATAATAGCCTTCACCCCCCAGATACCAACAATCTGCTACCACCTACCACGCTTATAATACCCAACCCGTATATTAACACTCACAACCCGCCTGCAAAAATTGCCAAAAACTAAGACAAAACTTCGACCGTAGATCACCTAGATAATACACCCTAATTGCTGAACCCATAGAACAACTATGGCCACATCACTGGTGAGTATCGCACCCTTAAAGATAAAATCCAGACATTGATTGACGCTAAAGTTATATAGGCAGAGGAAGACCCAATGTTCGTAACAATCTTCTTCCGGATCACAAAGGTGAAGGAGTGAATGTGATAGAGACTGATAAGGAATGGGATCCTGGGGGGTCAATCAGACTCATCCAAGAGGGAGATGATCCTAAAATATCTCCAATCACCCTCACACCCGTTGTGGTACAAATCCAAGCATTGTTTGAAGCCGAGAGAACTACACCCTTCACTGTGATAGTAGTTCCCACACCATCTTACAAGTCTGATACTATCCCATGGGTTTATGCTGCAGAATCAAAGAGAAAATTAAAAGTGAAAATGTAGGAAACAAGTGCGGCACAAGGCATGACTAGAACTGTAGAGTTTATACACTTGAGCACCTGGGAGGAACAAGCAAAGAAGTTGTATCTAAGATGCCTGTTGTTGATACTGGCCCTGACGACCTTTGGAGAAAAGCACAAGCAAGAGAATACTATATAGTTGACCATTTGAACAAAACTCCCGCTCAGATATCCATCTTGTCATTACTACAAAACTCTGAAACACATAGGAATGCCTTGATGAAAGTGCTGAGTAAAGCTTATGTACCCACGAACATCACCAGTGGGGAGATGGCCAACATGGTCGGGCAATTACGGGAGAGACACAAAATAACCTTTCATGAGTATGAGTTACCACCAGAGGGACTAAGTCACAACATGGCACTACATATCATAGTGCAATTTGAGGATAAGTTCATCGTAGAGTCCTGAAAGATGGGGGTTCAAGTCTCAAAATATACCCACAGACCACTCTAAAGAGGTTAAGTAAAGGCCTGCATGAGGTATGGATGGGAATCATAAATGTGAAGGCATTTGATGGATCTCTAAGAGCCACCATCAGAGAAATCAACCTCATCCTACAGATGGGCTCTACCTGGTTTGATGTCATGTTCTGAGTGCTTGATATTTCTGCTACCTATAACCTATTGGTGGGGCGGCCCTGGATACATGTCGCTGGAGCAGTAGCTTTGACTTTGCATCAGGTTGTGAAGTTCGGATGAAATCACCATGAAGTAATTATTCATGGAGATGGAAGTAATCGTATCTACACCAATTAGACCTTTCCAGTCATGAAGAACAAGAGGAAGATGGGTGGAGAAACATAACATCGTATTGAGCACGTCAATGCAATTGAAAAAGATAAATGGTGGAGCAATAAGATACAAAACATACTGCTTTGGACAGGATATGAACTGGTATTAGCAAAAATCTCAAAGGGATACCAAACCCGTATAGCCACAATGTCATGGCACAACTATTCGGCTCGGATATGAATATACTTGGAAAGAATACCAGGATTGGTCGCCACTATAGCGTGGTCCGTATTACTCACTGGAACAACTGGTACCACCTCTGCACCAGACATTCTATCCAGCTGGCATGATGTGGGGATCTGAGGAAGATGATGTCTTAGCTGACATGCGGAAGCTATTTCTGGATTACGAGGATATGGACTGCAGTTCAATAGTTGCGGAGGAGGAGGAAGACCTTACCATTTAGATTGTGGAGAATGGAGTTGTTCTCAACAACTGGTGTCACGACCCAAAATCCACTAATAGTCGTGGTGGCGCCAGACATCTTTGTCAGGCAAGCAAACTCAAATACTGAATTAAATCTCATTTTAACACTTTTGAAATCCAGGATTTTTCCTCAATTATTTAGAAATTTTAGAGAATATAGTTTTAAATCAAATTTAAAAGTTAAGCAATTAATACAATACTTCAAACCATCCCAGAAACCCGGTGTCACAAGTGCATGAGCAACTACTGATAAGGAAAATAAAATACAACATCTGTCCGAAATACAGTGGACAGGGAATAAATAATAAAATGTTGAAAGGAACTACACTGGCTGTGGGTCGTCTCAAATGATGCAACTCATCTAGTCCCAGCGTCATCCATGTTGCTACGCCCAATAGGCTGCTAGAGGTATATATACCTGTGCAACAAAAATGCACAGAAGTGTAGTCTGAGTACGTAATCATCGTGTACTAAATGAGTATACCGCCTAATCCCGAAGGGGTAGAGACGAGATGGACAACTCCGACACTTACTAGAGGTCAATTAGCAATATTCTATAAGTGCGAGGATAATTATGGATTTGTATAGAACTTCTGATTATGAAGCCAGAAAACAGGTAAACACCTTTATCAATAAATCAAGGGCTTCTAAAGTCTGTTCTTTATCATCCTGTCAGATTATATCAAGCTACATAGGGCATATTCCACGTTTACAATTTTCAAGTAATAGATAAACATGCGCAAATCATGCCGAGGTCGACGACCCGCTCCAACAGGAATATAAATTGTGCACTGCCGAGGGTCGAGCGGCACGAACGATAGATGCATCTATTCTCACCGAGGCATTCGGCCCGTTCCATAAATAAACACATATCCTGCTCGCGAATCATCCATGCGATGCAGGCACACATAAAATACATGCTCAATCAGTCAAATAAGAACTTATCGGGGAATATTTATTAAAATAAAACAAATTCTCCTTATAAGAAATGAAGTTTAATCTCTATAGAAATTTACTTACTAATTCGATGTGAGTTAAACAATTCAAGCTACCAATGGGTTCACAATTAATCCACGTGCAACGTGCTTTTGGGTCCTAACTACCCGGACAATAGCATAATAGTAGCTACGCACGAACTCTCGTCACCTCGTGCATACATAGCCCCCACAAATAGGAGCACATAATCAATTACTTCATCTATAGGGTAAATTCCCCCTCACAAGATTAGAAAGGAGACTTACCTTGCTCCGAAGACTCAAAACCGGCATTCTACATTCTTCCAAGGACTCCAATTGATGCACCACGCTCCAAGACTAGCCAATGGTTACGCAAATCCATTAATATATGCTCAAATATTCATTACAACTAAGTTATAGCAATTCCTAACCTCGATTGGAAAGTTGACCAAAACACCCTCGGGCCCACGTTCCCGGAATCCAAAACTTTTTGAAGATAAAGCTTACCCATAACCTTAGGAACTCGAATATATAATTTTCTCTTAATTCCATACTCAAAATCGTAATCAAAATCCAAGATTTCTAATTTCCTTAGTTTTCAACCAAAACCCCAAATTTACACTATTCTTCATACTTAAATCCATACATAATTGATATATTTAACACAAAAGTGACGGGGATAACTTATCTTGACATTAACGATGATATCCCCTCCTTGAAGCTCTCCAAAATCGCCCCAAGCCATGAGAAATATGAGAGAAATGACCAATCCCCGACTTTAAATGAACCTTCTGCCTCTAGGGATTTTCGCTTCTGCGGAAATAATCCCGCTTCTGTAGTCCCGCTCTAGCAGAAAATATTCCGCTTCTGCGGTCCCTAGGCTCAAGCCCATCTTCGCCTCTGCGATAAGCCAACCGCATCTGCGGTTCTGCATCAGCGGATCAAGGGCCGATTCTGCGGTCCTGGTTGCCCTCGCCCTCGTCCGATTTTGCGGCTTCTTCTTCGCTTCTGTGGGGCCGCTTCTGCGGTCCCATTTCAGCACAAGCGGCAATACCAGATACCAGCTGCTTCAACACTTCTTCAAACTACTAATTCGATCCGTTAGCCACCCGGAATCCACCTGAGGCCTATGGGACCCCAACCAATCATACCAACCAGTCCCAAAACACATTATGGACTTGCTCGAGGCCTGAAATCGTAACAAACAACCCTAAAACCATGAATTACACCCCGATTCAAGCTTTATGAACTTTGAACTTTCCAACAAATATTTCTGATGTTTAAACCTATCAAATCACGTCCGATTAACTTCAAATTTTGCACACAAGTCACATTTGACATTGTGGACCTACTCCAACTTTCAGAATCGAATTCCGACCCCGATATAAAAAAGTCAACCTCCGGTCAAACTTCTCAAAAACCTTCAAATTCTAACTTTAGCCAAATTGCTCCAAAAAGACCTACGGAGCTCCAAATTCACTTCCGATCACACTCCCAACTCCAGAATCATCATACAGAGCTACTCCCAGTCTCGGAATCCCAAACGGACATCGATAACGCTGAAATGCACTCCAAGCAAAACTTAAGAATTTCCTTCTAAAATGCTAACTTCCACAATAGGCGCCAAAACGCTCCAGGGTTATCCAAAACCCAATCCGGGCATACGCCCAAGTCCGAAATCATCATACGAACCTGATGGAACCTTCAGATCCTGATTCCGAGGTTGTTTACTCAAAATTCCAATCCAAGTTCATTCTTTCAACTTTAAGATTCTCAAATGAGAATTTTCAATTAAATTTAACTCCGATCTTCCTGAATTTTAATTCCGACCATGTGAACAAGTCACAATACCTGAAATGAAGCTGCTCATGGCCTCAGACTATTGAACAAAGTGTTAGGGCTCAAAACGACAGGTCGGGTCGTTACATTCTCTCCCACCTAAACATATGTTCGTCCTCGAACGTGCTGAGAACTATAATGAAGTAGTCTGAAATTGATGTTTAACTTCTCATGCACCTCCCCGTGCTACCACAGCTTAGCTGAGCACATTGGCTCGATCAATTCTGTAGATATTTCCTTTTATTCAAGCAACTAAGCCTTAGAGACCAATTCCAACATCCAAAATTCTATGCCAGGCCTGTTTCCAACATACGATCACAGTATCAATAACTATACACTCTACTCAAACATGACTGGATAACTCTGCTGAATTCAAACTTTGCATCTCTTTACTCATAAGACCACAATAATATTTCTATTTAAATTAATCAAAATTCCACGAATCTGATGCTCTTATTGCACCTCATGACCTACATAGGCCTTATTCTAACTATTACAATACTGCCACGACGGACGAGATGCTGAAATTCATAATCAACTGTCGAGTCAACCAACCATCGAGTCTATACTTCTGACAAGAAACATTACCACATTCTGAACCAAATAATGATCTTCGCTCATTAATATACTTTATATAATCAGATTGCACTGATCCTAAATCCCACAATCTCATCTTACCCAGTACGAACTGCTCAAGCAATAAGCCACTCCGAATGCGACCACAAGTCTCATATGATGCCATAATGTGCCAATAGGCCACCAATCCGAACACAACACAAATAGGAAATAGAACTCTGGAAGGAATAACCTAACCCCCGCACTAGTACGGACCTTCCTTAAAAGATAGGAACCGAAACATACAAAAAAATAATAACATATAGAGGACCAGACTCGACATCACACTGTTGTGGCGCACAACCCGATCCAAATAACATATCCATGACGACGTACCACCCGATCCAAACAACATACCCATGGCGGCGTGCCACCCGATCCAAATAATATACCCATGGCGGCGTGCCACCCGATCCATACATAGATCTTACATAAGGAGATTGCACTTCGAGCTAAATCTGCTCATTATAATTAAAATATCAATTTCGATCGCAAGCACGTTAAGTGCATAATACCATCCCTAAGAAGGCACATAGTGATATATGCTACAAAACTCAAGCACAACTGAGGTGCGGTACTAGATCTGAATATCAAGAGCCATTTGCTCATAATACGACATTCCCATGCGGGTCCTCAACACATACACAATTCCTCAGGCCGTCTCACAACTCACACAGTGCAATGTATCACTTCATGAAATATCTGACAACGAGATGACACGTTGACTACTCCATAAGGTGCGCATTATTGAAATGAACACAACTGGCCTATCATAGAGACCATATTCACATTTAAACCCATCCACCGACCTCAAGTCGATCCTGATCACGTCAAATTAAGCCAATAACCTTTAAAAGGTTCATACTAATTTCCTTCTTCTCATAACACACGAGAACAACCGTCATAATCGGGGCAAACCTCCTCGATTCATAACATAATAAACAAGTTGCCCTCCAGGCATACTTTCTCAAATTAATGATATTACCACAATCATCATCCTTGGTTTAAATCTTTAGCCAATCAAGTGACTATATGTCACACTTATACAATCATCCCGTGGGACTCTCTCCTACAATCTTCCGAAATAAATAACGGGTCCGCACATCTAAACCATCGGACGCACTAACGCTGAAAAGGAATCCAGAATCCTTAACCAGGATGCAAAACCTCTTCCACAACACATCGATCTCGGGTGACGCTGAGGACAATACCAATTTACTCTAATCGTTCACCCCTTTCCTTGCTCATCCGAGCCCGTGACATCCTTGTCAACACTAAAATGCAACATTGACCCTCACTTCCAATTTCCATGCCTCTCACCGCACCCAACGTGCCAATATACGATGGAACACGATTTTTCATCATAACTCCGAAATCATTATCATTTTAACAATTCATGATATATGAACTTTTTACTTAACTCACTTCAGGAGATTCAAAGAAACACACATGTAGTTTCCCATAACCGTAAGATATGCAAATCTCTAAATAGTGGTCCAAGCCACCCTAGCCCTTCCGGAATCTGCTTCCACTTAACAAGCCATAGCAGAAGAGTGCTTTTGAATAACATCAATTATGGCGGCCGACAACCTCACTCGTACCGCCACAAATCATACGCATAACTCGATAACGCTGAACGAACTGATCACAGACCCCGACATGCCAAATTCAACTATGGCTAATCAATCCAACTTTTTCCAATTCATCATTGCTTACCTTAGAATAAGACTAACTCCATTCAACATACAATGTATTCCCTCTACACTCACCCCGAGCGACCTTGAATCACGAAACCACGCTGTCTCAAATCCCACAAACTATTTCATACCTTTCAGATGCTACACCACAAGTCAAAATTTCATAGAAAATTCTGTGCCTCTTCTCATAAACTGCTACAAAGCTCGATTTTAAATGTACTTATAGGCTCGGAATCATCGGGCACCATACTCTAACTTCTGAATTCACTGGGACCATTATCGAGAGCCACCCGCTCAGACTTGGTCCCGAATATAACTCACTCCATAGATTTTATAACACACGAATACTCCCTTGGTGAGGCACCTGGCGAAAATCATTTTCTCTAAAATTTGTATCCATACAAGGCATAAATCCTGAACCTTTTTCCAAGTCCGGACATGAGCCAATAAGGCCAACCATCGCATGCCTCCAACAATTCATTTGCTCGAATTACCACTTATGCTCTTTTCTCACAGCTGAAATAATCCATCAATATGCTAATAACCAGAAATCACTCAAGTAGTTAATCATACAGCCCAATCACAAGCGGTGAGACTCTCCCACTTAGCTTGAAGCCATCATTTCACCATTCTTCAATTTGCCCGGTCTTTTTACCTCTTATTGACATAACCGCGCGCCATAAGTTATCAAAATTTCACGAAATCTTCCTTATGAATCCCCACCTTTCATATTCTGAATCATTCACCACATTCGCATGACCGATCTCTTTGTTGAACAACCAATATAATTCTTTGCAGAAGCTTCGCCAACCACGCGACCGCTAACCTGCTCACGAGGAATAAACCACCTAGGGGAATCGCCTCCCGACATCTTCCCACGCCACTGCACGGCTTACATCCACTATGACACCAATAGCCTATCCTGAGTCCGAGCTCACCTTCGAGTTGCACAAGTCCATTTGCCCCTTGCGGACATCAATTAAATGCGCGGCAACATCCTTCCAAATTTAGGTTATGCTGCACCCCCTCCATTTCAAGCAGCTCCTTTCCGCCATATCAGCCTTCTATCGCATAATAGCCCATACTTCACATCATACCCACAGGCTTCAATCACCAATCATTAAAATCCCTAATTCGATCCAAACTCTCCTTAAGGCGCGTAGTTTTCCTACTACCAAGCCCACATGCAACACCCGCCACTCCCCCAGTTTGGCGGAACTCAACTCCTTAATCGGTCACTCGACCTTGCTCCTCATACTTGGCCTTCTAGAAATTTTAAACATCGCCTGGCACTTCCCACATGTCCTTCCTTATAATTTGCTTCTCAATTGTTGACTTAAATGAAATCTATCTTCGTGGCACTTGAATCCACCATTGCTGCTAACTTTAAATCTTTCCAAAGGTCATCTTTCTCGAACTGTCAACATTTGTAATACCGATTCAATCCTAAACCATGCACCATGCGATATCTGACAGTCGTACCTCCAATATTATTTCACCACATCCTACCATAAAGGCAAATTGCAGCAGATTATAACACCAACAACTTAGTATGTTCAATCAGGACCACGACACCCTCTCATAAAAAAATGCTCAACTACGCTTGCAAATACCAAGCCTCATTACTTCCACCAACCCACACCTGACCATCCTTAGTTCGATTGACTTCCCCTACCGGGAATAAAATACTGAATCCCTTGATTACACACTGAGTAAACCTCCCTTCAATTCATTCACTGCCCCGACATGTGGGCAACACCCTACCGTTAGAACAACACTGCAAAATAATCTCTCATAAGCATCATGGCAACCTGTGCCTAGCCTCAAGGCTCTTAGAAGTTCTGTTACAGCGTTGAAACAATAGAATATCCCTCCAAAATGTGACTATAATAGTCCAATCAACTATACAGGGAAAATCATACCGCACCACATTTGTAGTGCCATCACAATCCTTCAATTTTGGATTTATGACAAGCGCTCGCGTCGCATAAAATTGAGTGAGAAGGAATCAAAGGAATACGCCTCAAAGGAATCGAACCGCATGATAAGGAAATCAAGAAGGGAAGTAGTCCTAACAGTCCTGCAGCCTCCCGAGGATAAGTACAGACGTCTCCGTACCGATCCGCGAGACTCTACTAGACTTGCTCATGACTCGTGAGACCAAAGGGAACCTAGGGCTCTCATACCATGTTATCACGACCCAAAATCCACTAATGGTCGTGGCGGCGCCGGACACCGCTGTCAGGCTAGCCAACTCAAATACTGAATTAAATCTCATTTTAACACTTTTGAAATCTAGGATTTTTCCTTAATTATTTAGAAATTTTAGAGAATATAATTTTAAATCAAACTTAAAAGTTAAGAAATTAATACAATACTTCAAACCATCCCAGAAACCCGGTGTCACAAATGCAAGAGCAACTACTGATAAGGAAAATAAAATACAACATCTGTCCGAAATACAGTCGACAGGGAATAAATAATAAAATGCTAAAAGGAACTACACTGGCTGCGGGTCGTCTCAAATGATGCAGCTCAACTAGTCCCAGCGTCATCCATCCTGCTACGCCCAATAGGCTGCTAGATGTATATATACCTGTGCAACAAAAATGTACAGAAGTGTAGTATGAGTACATAATCAACGTGTACTCAGTAAGTATCCCGCCTAATCTCGAAGAGCTAGAGAAGAGATGGCCAACTCCGACACTCACTAGAGGTCAATTAGCAATATTCTATAAGTGTGAGGATAATCATGGATTTGTATAGAAGTTCTGATTGTGAAGCCAGAAAATAGGTAAACACCTTCATCAATAAATCAATGGCTTCTATAGTCTGTTCTTTATCATCTTATCAGTTTATATCAAGCAACATAGGGCCAATTCCACGTTTACAATTTTCAAGTAACAGATAAACATGCACAAATCATGCTGAGGTCGACGGCCCGCTCCAACATGAATATAAATTGTGCACTGCCATGGTTCGAGCGGCACGAACCATAGATGCATCTATTCTCACCAAGGCGTTCATCCCGTTGCCTAAATAAACACATATGCTGCTCGCGAATCATCCACGCAACGCAGGCACACATAAAATACATGCTCAATCAGTCAAATAAGAACTTATCGGGGAATATTTATTCAAATAAAACCAATTATCCTTTAACAATTTATGAAATAAAGTTTAATCTTTTTAGAAATTTACTTACTAATTCGATGTGAGTTAAACATTTCAAGATACCAATGGGTTCATAATTAATCCACTTGCAACGTGCTTTTGTGTCCTAACTACCCGGACAATAGCATAATAGTAGCTACGCACGGACTCTCATCACCTCGTGCGTACGTAGCCCCCACAAATAGGAGCACATAATCAATTACGTCATCTATGGGGTAAATTCCCCCTCACAATATTAGAAAGGAGACTCACCTTGCTCCGAAGACTCAAAACCGACATTCTACATTCTTCCGAGGACTCCAATTGATGCACCCCGCTCCAAGACTAGCCAATGGTTATGCAAATCCATTAATATATGCTCAAATATTCATTACAACTAATTTATAGCAATTCCTAACCCCGATTGGAAAGTTGACCAAAACGCCCTCGGGCCCACGTTCCCGGAATCCAAAACTTTTCGAAGATAAAGTTTACCCATAACCTTAGGAACTCGAATAAATAATTTTCTCTTAATTCCATACTCAAAATCGTAATAAAAATCCATGATTTCTAATTTCCAAGTTTTCAACCAAAACCCCAAATTTACACTAATCTTCATACTTAAATCCATAAATAATTGATATATTTAACACAAAAGTGATGGGGATAACTTACCTTGACATTGACGACGATAACCCCCTCCTTGAAGCTCTCCAAAATCGCCCCAAGCCATGAGAAATATGAGAGAAATGGCCAACCCTCAAATTTTTAAATTAACTTTCTGCCTCCAGGGATTTTCGCTTCTGTGGTCCCGCTTTAGCGGAAAATATTCCACTTTTGCGGTCCCTGGGCTCAATCCCATCTTCGCTTCTGCGGTTCCGCATCGGCGGATCAAGGGCTGCTTCTGCGGTCCTGGCTCCCCTTGCCCTCGTCCGCTTTTGCGGCTTCTTCTTCGCTTCTACGGGGCCGCTTCTGCGGTCCCATTTCCGCAGAAGCGGAAATACCAGATACCAGCTACTTCAGCACTTCTTCAAACTCCGAATTCAATCCGTTAACCACCCGAAATCCACCCGAGGCCCCCGAGACCCCAACCTATCATACCAACCAGTCCCAAAACACATTACGTACTTGCTCAAGGCCTAAAATCATAACAAACAACGCAAAAACCATGAATTACACCCCGATTAAAGCTTTATGAACTTTTAACTTTCAAACTTATATTTTTGATGTTTAAACCTATCAAATCACGTTCGATTGACTTCAAATTTTGCACACAAGTCACATTTGACATTGCGGACCTACTCCAACGTTCCGAATCGGATTCCGAACCCAATATAAAAAAGTCAACCTCCGGTCAAACTTCTCAAGAACCTTCAAATTCTAACTTTAGCCAAATTGCTCCAAAAGAAGCTACAGACCTCCAAATTCACTTCCGATCGTGCTCCCAACTCCAGAATCACCATACGGAGCTACTCCCACTCTCAGAATTCCAAATAGACATCGATAATGCTGAAACGCACTTCAAGCAAAACTTAAGAAATTCCTTCTAAAATACTAAATTCCACAATTGGCGCCAAAACGCTCTCGGGTTATCGAAAACCCAATGCGGGCATACGCCCAAGCCCGAAATCATCATACGAACCTGCTGGAACCTTCAAATCCTGATTTCGAGGTTATTTACTCAAAATTCCAATCCTAGTTCATTCTTTCAAGTTTAAGCTTCTCAAATAAGAATTTTCATTTAAATTTAACTCCAGTCTTCCTGAATTTAAATTCTGACCATGCGAACAAGTCACAATACCTGAAATGAAGTTGCTCATGGCCTCAGACTGTTGAACGATGCGCTAAGGCTCAAAACGACTGGTCGGGTCGTTACATTCTCTCCCAATTAAACATACATTCGTCCTCGAACGTGTTGAGAACTATACTGAAGTAGTCTGAAATCGATGTTTTACTTCTCATGCACCTCCCCATGCTACCATAGCTTAGCCGAGCACATTGGCTCGATAAATTCTGAAGATATTCCCTTTTATTCAAGCAAATAAGCCTTAGAGCCCAATTCCAACATCCGAAATTCTATGCCAGGCCTGTTTCCAACATACGATCACCGTATCAATCACTATACGCTGTACTCAAACATGACTGCATAACTCTGTTGAATTCACACTTTGCATCACTTTACTCATAGGACCATAATAACATTTCTGTTTGAATTAATCGAAATTCCACGAATCTGATGCTCCCATTGCACCTCATGACCTACGTAGGTCTTACTCTAACTATTACAATACCTCCACGCGGACGAGATGCCGAAATTCATAATCAACTGTCGAGTCAACCAACCATCGAGTCTATACTTCTGACAAGAAAGATTGCCACATTCGAAACCAAATAATGATCTTCGCTCATTAATATACTTTATCTCATCTTACCCAGTACGAACTGCTCAGGCAATAAGCCACTCCGAATGTGACCACAAGTCTCATATGATGCCACAATGTGCCAATAGGCCACCAATCCGAACACAACACAAACAGGAAATCAAACTCTGGAAGGAATTACCTAACCCCCGCACTAGTACGAAACTTCCTTAGAAGATAGGAAGCGAAACATACAAAAAAATAATAACATATAGAGGACCAGACTCGACATCACATTGTTGCGGCGCGCAACCCGATCCAAATAGCATACCCATGGTGGCGTGCCACCCGATCCAAACAATATACCCATGGCGGCGTGCCACCCGATCCAAATGACATAACCATGGGGGCGTGCCACCCGATCCATACATAGATCTCATATAAGGAGATTGCACTTCGAGCTAAATCTGCTCATTACAATAAAAATATCAAATTTCGATCGCAAGAACGTTTAGTGCATAATACCATCCCCGAGAAGGCACATAGTGCTATAGGCTACAAAACTCAAGCACACTTGAGGTGCGGTACAAGATTTGAATCTCAAGAGCCATTTGCTCATAATACGACATTCACATGCGGGTCCTCAACACATACACAATTCCTTAGGCCGACTCACAACTCACACGGTGCAATGTATCACTTCATGAAATATCTGACAACGAGATGACACCTTCACTACTCCATAAGGTGCGCATTACTGAAATGAACACAACTGACCTATCATAGAGACCATATTCACATTTAAACCCATCTAACGACATCAAGTCGATCCTGATCACGTCAAATTAAACCAATAACCTTTCAAATATCCATACTAATTTCCTTATTCTCATAACACAGTAGAACAACCGTCATAACCGGAGCAAACCTCCTCGGTTCATAACCCAATAAACAAGGTGCCCTCCAGGCATACATTCTCAAATTAATGATATTACCACAATCCTCATACTTGGTTTAAATCTTTAGCCAATCAAGTGACTACATGTCACACTTATACAATCTTCCTGTGGGACACTCTCCCACAATCTTCCGAAATAAATAACGGGTCCGCACATCTAAACCATCGGACGCACTAACGCTGAAAGCGATCCAGAATCCTTAACCAGGATACAAAACCTCTTCCACAACACATCGATCTCAGGTGACGCTAAGGACAATACCAATTTACTCTAATCGTTCACCCCTTTCCTTGCTCATCCGAGCCGGTTACATCCTTGTCAATACCGAACTGCAACCTTGACCCTCACTTCCAATTTCCAAACCACTCACCGCACCCAACGTGCCAACATACGATAGAACACTATTTTTTCCGAAATCATTATCATTTTAACAATTCATCATATACGAACTTTTCACTTAACTCAGTTTAGTAGATTCATAGAAACACACATGTAGTTTCCCATAACCGTAAGATATGCAAATCTATAAATAGTGGTCCAAGCCACCCTAGCCCTTCCGGAATCTACTTCCACTTAACAAGCCATAACAGAAGAATGCTTTTGAATAACATCAATTACGGCGGCCGACAACCTCACTCGTACCGCCACAAATCATACGCATAACTCGATCACGCTAACCGAACTGATCACAGACCCCGACATGCCAAATTCAACTATGGCTAATCAATCCACCTTCTTCCAATTCATCCTTGCTTGCCTTAGAATAAGACTAACTCCATTCAACACATAATGTACTCCCTCTACACTCACCTCGAGCGACCTTTAATCACGAAACCACGCTGTCTCAAATCCCACGAACTATTTCATACCTTTCAGATGCTACACCACAAGTCAAAATTTCATAGAAAATTTCGTGCCTCTTCTAATAAACTACTACAAAGCTTGATTCTTAACTGTACTTATAGGCTCGGAATCATCGGACACCATACTCTAACTTTTGAATTCACTGGGACCATTATTGAGAGCCACCCGCTAAGACTTGGTCCCGAATATAACTCACTCCATAGATTTTATAACACACAAACACTCCCTCGGTGAGGCACCTGGCGAAAATCATTTTCTCTAAAACTTGTATCCATACAAGGCATAAATGCTGAACCTTTTTCCAAGTTCGGACATGAGCCAATAAGGCCAACCATCGCATGCCTCCAACAATTCATTTGCTCGAATTACCACTTATGGTCTTTTCTCACAGCTGAAATAATCCATCAATATGCAAATAACCAGAAATCACTACGGTAGTTAATCATACAGCCCAATCACAAGCGGTGGGACTCTCCCACTTAGCTTGAAGCTATCATTTCACCATTCTTGAGTTTGCCCGACCTTTTTACATCTTATTTACATAACCTCGCGCCATAAGTTGTCAAAATTTCTCAGAATCTTCTTGTAAATCCCCATCTTTCATATTCTGAATCATTAACCACATTCGCACGACCGATCTCTTTATTGAACAACCAATAAAATTCTTTGCAGAAGCTTCGCCAACCATGCGACCGCTAACCTGCTCACGAGGAATAACCCACCTAGGGGAATCACCTCCCGACATTTTCCCACTCCGCTGCACGGGGTACATTCACTATGGAACCAATAGCCCATATTGAGTCTGAGCTCACCTGTTGGACAAGTCCATTCGCCCCTCATAGACAACAATTAAATGCGTGGCAACATCCTTCCAAATTTAGGTTATGCTGCACCCTCCTCCATTTCAAGCAGCTCCTTTCCGCCATATCAATCTTCTACCGCATGATAGCCCATACTTCACATCATACCCGCTGGCTTCAATCACACATCATTAAAATCCCCAATTCGATCCAAACTCTCCTTAAGGCGCGTAGTCTTCCTACTACCAAGCCCACACGCAACACCCGCCACTCTCCTGCTTTAGAGAAACTCATCTCCTTAATCGGTCACTCGACCTTGCTCCTCATACTTGGCCTTCTTGAAATTTTAAACACCATCTGGCACTTCCTACATGTCCTTCCTTATACTTTGCTGCTCAATTGTTGCCTTAAATGAAATCTATCTTAGTGGCACTTGAATCCACCATTGCTGCTAACTTTAAACCTTTCCAAAGGTCATCTTTCTCGAACCGTCAACATTTGAAATACCGATTGAATCCTAAACCACGCACCATGCGATATCTGACAGTCGTACCTCTAATATTATTTCACCACATCCCGCCATAAATGTGAATTGCAGCAGCTTATAACACCAACAACTTAGTACGTTCAATTAGGACCACGACACCCTCTCATAAAAGAAAGCTCAACCACGCTTGCAAATAACAAGCTCATTACTTCTACCAGCACAGACCTGACCATCCATAGTTCGATTGACTTCCCCTGCCGGGAATAAAATACTGAATCCCTTGATTACACACCGAGTAAACCTTCCTTCAATTCATTCACTGCCCCGACACGTGGGCAACGCCCTACCATTAGAACAACTCTACGGAATAATCGCTCATAAGCATCATGGCAACATGTGCCTAGCCTCAAGGCTCTTAGAAGTTCTGTTACTGAGTAGAAACAATAGAATATCTGTCACGCCCCAAATCGAGGGACATGACCGGTGCCTGACCGGGTAGCCCCAGTCAAGCGGACCTGGGTGCCTTTCCTAACCCACGTGTTACCCCTGTATTTTTCATCACTT